>VRLP01002952.1:0-74297 GCA_009660295.1 Lophius piscatorius
GACAATACCTAACATTAATTTATTAGCGAAGCCGTGTTGTATGGTTAACTCACCAGAGAAGTAACGTTAACATGAAGATCATCTAAAAAATTTCCTCATCTCGGACTTCATCCTGAAAACCCACATCCACACTATGGTCAGTGATATTTCTGAGGGGTCTATCTCCTTTTCAATTACTTTATTCAATGTTGACTGGCCGCTGGTGGGTCTGATAGACTTTTATTGTTGTGAGATTTATCTTTACAAACAGTGGGATTATTAATTTGTTTACAGCTTCAGTTTTTCTTGGGCGTGTTGGAGTTCACTATTTCTTACTTTGGCATTTAATTCTTTTACAGTTAGTATTGAGAACAAGCTCACTGTTGTGCGCTAGTTCATTAATTTCCGACACCCTGCACGTCAGTTTTTCTACGCAGACCAGAAAGTATGCCGTTCCACCATTAACATGTTGTGGTTGTCTTTCCGATTGTTTATTCTGAAGGGGTTATTTTACCCCCGTACAATGGAATGAAATTTAAACCAGAAGGATGTACTTATTTGGAGCGGTGTGTTTACATGGCCCTTTTTAATTCTGATAAGGCATTTGTTCTGATTGTATTTGGAATTAAGGGGTCCATTCAACTACTACCTGACAGTTAATTAATTATTAATTAACTGGTCAGAATAGACATATATTTTAAAGTAACTTTAAAATATATGTCAAACATGTTGGTCTGACCTCTGACTATTCTGCTGTGCTTATTTTAATATCTGCCAGGGAGGTTTTTGTTTACGCCAGCGTTGGTTTGTCATCTGTCTGTCTTTGACTGTCAGCAGGAATACACAAAACTCCTTTTTATTTGGTTTTATTATATTCTATTCTATTTTATTTTAATACATTTTTTATGTTCTCTTATTAGTTTTGTTAGATACAATACATGTAGGCAATGTCACATTTGAATAAGATGAAACCAATTCACTGTATATCAAACCTTAGCTAATTTGCAGTTCTTGTCCCTGGCACGCTTGTTTTAGAATGTTAAAACAATTTATACAAAACTCTAGGGCTGGGCGATTAATTCTAAAAACATCAAAATCTCAATTCACGTATGTCGTATTCACGATGTCATTTCTGAAGTACTAGCGATTCAACTCCAAAGCTCTTTTTCTTTCTCCCACTTTGTTTTCAATAGTTTCAGGACAGCCAATTATCACTTTCACTCATAACTACATGGAGGAGGTGCACACATTTCACTCATAACTACATGGAGGAGGTGTAGACTATATATATCTGACTGTCGCCCGGCTGGTTTCATTGAACCCTTATCGGCTACGCCGGGTTTGGAAGTGAAAAACAGAAAGCCAGCTGGGTATGGGCTAGGCTCGATCAATAGTCTTTCAGAATCTGACTGGATTTGGACAAATAAACTGATCCAAAAAATAAAGGCAACATATAATAATCACGGAGGGAGGAATCAGGAACAACCTCTGGCTTCCTCAAAGTTAACCTGCCAGTGAGAAGGTTGCCATCACAGAGTAAGTTACCGAGATAACTGACTCAGAGCTTAACCTATCCCCCTTTCTGGAATAGAAAACTTCATTCATCTCAGTCTTAACCAACTCGGTATCTCCACTAAGCCCGCTTCCTAAAGTACCCCCAGTTCACCGCCGTCCTCCTAATCACGACACTCACTCGCATTACAGACACTGATTGGTCATTTCTTTATTGATGGTGTAGACAATAAGCAGACTGCACACAAACAGAGATTAGGTAGTCAGGTTCTCTCACACATGTTTATTTCATTAAATCGCAACATTTTGCCGTCATGTAATCACACAGGCTGGCTTCGCATTTGTGGATTCCGGTTAAATTAATTGTGCAGCTCTAATGCTGGATCTGATTTAGTTCCGGGTGTAGAATCTAACAAAGCAGTTTGATAATAGTAAGACTCCACTTTAAGTATGTTTATACATAGAATAATCCATGTCATTTTAGAGGAGATCTGGATTAAGTGTATAGTTAGGAATTTAATTTTTTTTCTTTAACAGTGTGAGATAGGGCTAATCACCACTTCCTGTTTGATGCATAATATATCTGGCAGATTTTATAAAACTTTGTAGGAGTGTTGGGGATATGGCAAGGAAGAACCCATTCTTTGAAAGGCAGTATGTTCTTCTGTGTTGAACATTGGAGAAGGCTCATTTTGTCATTTACACATGAACTACTTAATGGACTACCATGAAACTGCGCTGATGTGTGGGTCATGTATCGTGGAAGATATCATTTTTGGAGCCTCCTCCTTAGCAAAACCACCATTACTTAAATACTGCTTTTCTTGGATGAACTGATAATGACTCCAACGTGTTTTCAAAGTCTAGGGAAGGTTTTTATCACCAAGGAGTCCTATGACAAAACTCTCAAACTATCATGAAACTATTGCATTTAGATGCAATGACATGATGGGGAAACAGACGGCTTGTGCCCTCTGACCTCTGTCTAGTATGTACCTTTTAGCTCTGCATGCTTTTTTGATGAACCAAATTTAACAACGAAATCTGATCCTGACACTGATACTCAGTTGAACGAGATGCGACTGTTAGTTTTAAACTCAAGCTGCCATTTTCTTTAGTCTGTGGCCCAGCAGTTAAATTATGTCTCCAGACAAATAATAATAACAATAATAATACATTTAATTTATAACGCACTTTACATTTGGATCAAATCTCGAAGTGCTAAAATGTTAATGACCGTGCTGTTACATGATAGCATGAAAGATGCACTGTAGGTGAACAAGGTTTATATGCATTGTTATAACATAATGAAAGAATTATAGAAATGGTATGTTAGCCTTGTGACACAGTTCTTCTCCACATGAATATTATTGTAAGCGAACATTGTGTGTTTTTACAGCATCATATATCAACAATTAAATGTCAAAATATAGGTAAATTAAGCCATAGAAAATGCACAAAATATGGCGGCGCAAATTAAAATCAAAATCTTTTTAGTGAAAATCTATCTCTGGATATCTGAATGTACAGGATGACAGCAATAAAGCTTCTATTTTCTGTTAATCAACATTAGGGCTACAACCAATAATCAAAGTGATTGACAATAATCGATTATAAAAGTAGTTTTCGACGATATTGATAGTCTTCATTGGACACTGCCTCTTTCACCGCGTAATAAGAAGGAAGTTAACAGTTGCGCCATGGCCTCACCATCGCGACAGAAAACATCCAAGATGTTCGGGAGCATTTCTCCCTCAACACGGCCAAAAATGTTGTAAACTGCAATATTAGCAAAGCTGACCTGTCATGGCGTGGAGCACGTCAGTAATGCTGGAGCATTTGAAGCGGAGGAACGTTGACTCTTTAGACGATGAAGACTTATTTGTTTTTAGCTAGCAAGCAAGCTCAATGTTAAATGGCATGTACTTAACGCTTCTGTTGGGTTTAACGTGACTTTTGCAATGAAGTGAATTGTTAATGGGGTAGAGAGTCCCAAATAAATATTATTTAATCACGATGATACTCTTCACGTTACAAATGTGTCCCTAAGCTAAAATGATATTTGTTGCATTGCTCATGGAGACATTTCATGTTATTGCTGAAAGTGTGTTGCTGCCTGCCGAGTGCACACCTCTCTGCATGTGTGCGTAGCCAATGTGGGCTGCATTCAACTTGTAAACGATTCACCCTAATTGTAGTTTTTGACTACAGAATGTGCACAGCACTGATTGTTTTCTTTTCTACTCTTGTTTATTTTCCTAAATTTACATGTATGTTAGATTTCATTCCAGAGAAACTAAATTTTTTATACAAATTTTTTCATATTATTTATTTAGACATTTTATTGACATTTTGTATTAGCGGGACTAAATTCAAGCCGATAGCAAAATAAGAGCCATTTAGTAATTGTATAAGTGTTTTTAGAAATCACAACAAAATGATCCGATTAATCGATTCATTAGTCGATTATTCAAACTATTAGTCGACTATAAAATAGATGTAGCCCTAATCAAAATGTTAAAGCTGTATTGTAATTATGAATTATTAATGCCACAATACTAATTTACCTAAATTTGATATGAACCTGCGTCAAATTAATTCTTTGTGAATCTGTGAGCAGGACAATGACTGGATTACGTGAGAAGATTGAGGGTGTGGGAAAATCTCTGTCAAGTCATGAGTCTTACTATGTTATCATGCTGTAAAACACGCCGCGCTGTCGAACACAGCATTAAATCCTGGCACTAATCAAAAAAATCTGTGGCGTTATGTGTTTGATGTTTGATGTGTTTGTTTTACTCACTTGTCTTGTGATTTGACTTTGTTTGTCGCATTGTGGTGTCGATGCTGATACTCTGCAGCCCCAGTCATTTTTTACTTTAAGCACACATATTTCTGAGTTTCATGACAGTGCTGCAGAACAATGATAGTCAAAACAGCAAACAGAGAACAAACAACCAATCGTTTTGTTTGTCTATTGTGGGCCAAAGAGTGGAAGTGGAGATTTTTTGACTGAAGTTGCCTGTTCATAGTGCAGCTAAAGTGTTTTTCACTGCAAGAAAACCAAAATTGACACAATTCCTAAACCAAGCTCACACACGTCACTCAGAGACATTATAGATTACACATGTCAAACTTAAGGCCCACGGGCTACATCTGGCCCCCAGAACAGTTATATCCGGCCTGCGAGACAATATCTAATTTATATTACAAATCCCGGAATGCACTGCGATAGCCAGTGCAGCAGAAGATCAAGAGCGCCAACGTTCCTCCACACCCCTCATTTGTCAGATGTCCTGCGTTTATTCTGTCACTCTAATAAACTTTAAGTTTATCCTTAAAAGAGATGCTACGGAGCCCGTAAAGAGATATAGATGAGTAAAACAATTAAACCGCAAAATATACTTATAATACTAATACTAATAAGTATTAGTATATTAAATAAGTAAGTCCCCCACCCGTAAAAGTAAATAGAATGCACGTTTTAATTAACTGGCAAGTGCGCTCACATCCTCCAATCTTTAAAAATGTGTTATGTGCACCATTCGCTGTTGCTTTTTAAAACTTGAAAACATTAAGTTGCTTACATTTAATTTTAAATACACCTGGAGGCTATTCATACACTTTACTGTTTTCTGAGGTGCAGCTGCTCCTGACTGCAGTAATAGATACTAGGATCAACAGTCTACCTTTACCGTTTTATTGTACAGAATAAATAAATGTCCAAATCAACCCAAGCCATTTACCAAGGGTAATTTAAAGTGTATGTTGTTGATATAGCTAATTAAAAAAAGAATAATTTAAGATATAACTTATCATTTTTACAATAAAAATGTCTGTTATTGATGCCTGTGAATAAAAACTTTTAGTTGGAAATGATTCTGTGAAACACTGCTGATAGAGAAAAATGCATAAAAATATATTATGCTGATCTATTTAGAATTTTATCTCTAATTTGAGTATTTTCTATTCCCTTTGTTTGTTCAAAATTAGTAAATAAACTAAGAATATATTGTCACAATACTTTTGAATAAACAAAACAAAAACAATTTCAGTGCTGTTTCGCCCACGGTTTGGTCTCTGTTTTTAATTTTGGCCTCCTCTGTGATTGAGTTTGACACCCCTATAGATCATTAACACATTTATGTTTTAAATTGATTACATATTTTTTAGAAAGGGCTGGACAAACAGAATAAACATGTTTCTTGTTCTTTCTTTATCTTTATTCCTTACAGTTATTGTGATGTTTAATAAATTGCCCTAAGATCTTTAGAGGCAAGCCTGGTCGTACTGAAGTGATACTACGAGTAAGATCTAACTTTTCAACCCCCGTCATTCCAGCTGAGAGGCCCCTCATTTGGCTAGACGCCAGGTTTAGCAAGGAGGTGAGGTATTTCAATTCACCTCAGCCAGGAAAGGAGATTCTTTGCAAACAGAGTGAATCAAACAACTGAAATTTTTTTTGTGACAGATGCCATCTGACATAACAGAGGTTGAGGAAATGTCCTATAAAACCTGTTTGGCCTGACGAGGTGCAAATACCAAACAACTTTGGAGTGAGATAGGGTGGATTTGTCTATCTTCTACTGTATTGGGCGACACTATACTGTATGTTAGAGAAAGGAGGACTATGACTTTATTTTCCTATAGGAACAACTAGGTGATGACCTTGAATATGATTTTGATGTACAATCCAATTAGCATGTGCATGATCTTTATGGTGGGAATGTAACTTTTTAAAAAATGAAATCAGATTCAGAAATAAAGTAAATCCAAAGACAAACCTTTAAAATAATCCTGGATCTGTTCAGACTCAAGTGTTATTTTCTATCCAGCTGGCTGCTTTAATTGGTTTCAGAATCCGGCAAGAAACTGTTGTCACTGATTTGTTCGTAATCGTTGTTTTAATCACAGTATAATGAAAAAAATTCTCCCACCCTATGTAGAAAAATAGCCATTAATCGTGTCTGACATATTTATTTTTAGACTGACACTGAAAGCATGAATGTCAGTCATTAGCTTAAATAGAACAGACGCTGTGGTCAGTCTGTTAAACTTCAGCAACTTAAATGGTGATCTGTGGAGAGCTTGTTAGACTTTTGTTATTATATTACCTGCTTTGATCTCGACCCATACAAATTTGACAAATCACCTTGCGATAGGTTTTGCGCTCTCCGTTTATTATTTATCTTAAAACCAAAATGTACCCAAAAAATTTTGCCGTTTGACTTTGTGACTAAATGATCCAGAAAAGTTTAAGTCCAATGATTGAGGGTTGAAAATGGCATTAACACTTAAAAAATGGTCTAAATATTAGGTTTAAAAAATATGTTGAGGTATTATGTTTGTGATCATTAATATGCTAGGTACGATAGGTTTTCAGTATGTTAATGTTCGTTTAATGCTGATTTAACCTTGCTCATTTCATTGCTACCTAATATGTTAAAGAAGTGTGTGTGAATAATGAAATTGACTTTGCAAGTAAATTCTTTGCTTCAATATGGAGCTTTTGTCCAGATTATAATGTATTTGATTTATATTCAACAAATTGTGAAAACATATTGATAATATGGTGTTGTGATGCCTTTTGCCATTAAGACCTCCTTACATATTTCTTTTATTTCCCCCATGGTTACAAGAAAAATGTTTGTTTGACAAATCATTCATGTATATAAGGAATGTAGGTATATCTATCTTATTAGTTTCCATTAGTATGATCTTGACTTTTGACTTCTGTTTGAACTGAAAGAGCCTCAACTCATTCAAATACAACCTGTGGCACATGTCAGCTCCTTAAAGCTTTGTTACCTTGTGCTTCTTATTTGTGTGTACAAAACATGGATCATTCAAGGATCTTGTCATGAAAGTTAAGAAATCTAATTCTAAAGAGTGAGTCATATGACAAACACTATTGTACTAACCTATACAAAATTAAATTGAGGACATCAATATACCATAGATAATCCAATTTTTTTCAATGAAAAATATAATAAATACATTGAAATAAACAATATATAGTTAATGCATAATATGTTTCATTGATAATGTAATATGATTTAAAAATTAAATAATCTTTGAACAAAAACAATTTTTAAGTGCACTTGCTTTTTGATCCAGATCACTTTCCTCTCTATATCCACAAATAAAGTGATATTTTAGCACTGCATCTACTGGAAGTGATATACATTTATGGCTCTGATCCAATTCAATTAGTAGTCGTGTGGTGATTCCTGTCCTTCTACGCCTGTTGTTGGAGAGCCAATATTTCCAGCCAATGTGAACTATAAACAGCGCCCTAAGATTGACTGAACAAAAACAAGGGTTTGATCAAACTTTTTTAATATTGATCGGCAGGGCAGCGGATGCCTTGTTGTTTTTTTTGTTGTCTTTTTTTTTTTACTAAGAGTGACAGTATGACAGTGTATCAAAACAAAGGTAATAATCACCTCCTCCACACAAACAAACTCGCACGCACACACATAAACATTCCCTGTTTTCGTCTTTGGTCTGCATATGGGGGCATATGGCGGTTGTGTTTATAGTATTCTGGATTCCTGTGTATGTATACAGTGATTTGGTGAAGACCGAATGACTGCTTTTGAAATCCACACAGTTTGATTATAATCCATTAATTCAGTCACATTTGCAGATGAAAATAGTAAGAAACATGACTAATAACAGCCTACACTCACTTTGCTCAGCCCGATCACTTCCTTATTCCACTTTTTTACGGTTGTTCTGCTCACCACAGAGATGAAACTGTCGATCTGGGTCCGGATCTGCCCCCACATGTGGTGATCCAGACTGCTATTTTAAAAACATATATTATTTTTGACAGATGTTGTTTTGGCTTTAACGGTGACTGTTTATTTTCTGGTGTTTTAATATGTAGTTTTTTTATTCTAAAAATGAGAATTTAAAGGTTGTTCGTGAGACTCTTAAAGTGTGCCAATGACGGTGACGCCACAGGTTTTCCTCGCATTACATCTTTTTCCTGTCGGCTTTCTGTTACAAAAAGAATATAATCCACAGAAAAACTTCCATCTCTTCTAGAGAATCAATCAGTAAATGAAACTTGGCAAAGCATTACTTTTGACAATCTTCTTCTTCTTTTTTGACTGCTCCTGCTTAGGAGTCCTAATAGAGGAAGCGTGTTAGACTGAAAGGAATGCTGTCAGGGATGTTCCAAACATCAAATGTTTAAATTTAACAGCACAATTAAATCTGTAACGTAAAAAAAGTGTCCAGAAAGATTTCATGCCTTGTAAGAGCCTTTTGAAACTGTTAATGAAATTCTTTCAACCCAAATCATATTTTAAAAGTTCCTGTTGCGCCTTGTGTCTTGTATTATCAACATTGTAAATTATCCTACGAAACACGATAATGCATTAAAAATTAAAGAAAACATGAATTGGAGAAATGTGTAAATATTTTTTAGAGAATATTTAACAATGTATTTATTATTTCAACCCTGTCACAAAGCTTTTAACAATCACTGATGAAACTGATCATAACATAGTAGACACAACTTTGAATCAGTGTTAGCATTCATTGGTCCTCACTTTTATAAAGAAGCATTTGAAAAAATAACATGAAATGCAGTGCAAATTAAAAATGTAACATCAATATGTACAAGTAAATTAATGATATTCTCCTAGTCATCCTTCCCTGAAATTATTATTTTGTAGATCCCTATCCTAACTAGAGGCTAACTAGAGATCTAACTAAGACATCTGTTTGTTTTCCTGCTAAAGAGATGTTGGAATTACCCGGAGATATGACTTTCTATACAGGCACAGTAATTTTTCTTTTCCAGCCTGTTTCCTATTATGTTCTCGTCAGATCTACCCTGGCCCCAGATAATACCATAACATGGCCCCATGATTGTGATTGAAGACCTTGCGTCTATACGTCCATGTAACTCTACTATATAAGTATAATGATATCATTTTTATTGTTTGAACCATAAAAACTACATGTTAGGAAATAGCCAAGGCTGCTGCGAGGTTATCAAAGCCGCCAAGACGCTAACACACTCTAAGACACATACAAAGGAACACAATATGCAAGCACACACATATCTCATAACCCCCACAATCACTTGATTAAAGTGAACTGCTATTATAACGCATACTCACCCTTATTTCCAACAAATCTTTATATTTTTTCCCCCTTTTCTTGCGGTTTGATGTTTGATGACTGCTACTACATAACAACCTAATCTGGTTGCCCCATCTGCTATGATTGGATAATTAATTGATCCTTTGGTGCCTCTTATCACTTAAATACTGAATCAGCAACTACAGATGTGATAATCAATGATTATTTAGTGTCAAATCCAAACACGACAACATGAGCCCAGATGGAGATGGCAGTTTGGGGAGTTTTCAGCACAATGTTGTGGTCAAAACAGCTAAACACACAAATCCGCTCAACCATGTCCAAATCCACCACCTCTGGAGCCAGTCTGAGAACAGATGCATCCTGAAGTTTGCTTATGATTCAGTTATTGTCAGTCTCCTCCATGATGAGGAGTCAAGCCATGGTCCTGTGGTTCATTGCTTTTTAAACTGGTGTAAGAACTATTTTCTCAACCTTAACGTATCCAAGACTAAAGACATGTGCATTGACTTCAGACGTCATACTCCCCCGACTCAGTGTACAATTATTCATGGTCAGGAGGTGGAATCTGTTGTCAGCTACAATTATCTTGCTTCTATCATTGACAACAATCTCACTTTTGAGGGTAATACTGAGATGGTCTGTAGGAAGGGTCAACAGCGACTTTTCTGTCTGCGGAAACTCGCCAGGTTTCATGTTGACAGATCGCTGATGACACTTTTTTACAAAACCTACATTGAATCTATCTTTACATTTTCCCTCATCTGTTGGTTTGGCAGTCTGAACATCAAATCCAAGAATGCACTGGAAAAAATAGTCAATGTAAGCAGTGAAGTCATAGGAGTCCAGCAGTGTAGCCTGTCTGTTCTGTACAATAGTCAGGTGGTGAAGAGGGGAAATTCTATCTTGTCCGACCACACACACCCTCTTCATCAGGAGTTTGAATCTCTTCCCTCTGGTACTTGCTTCAGATTCCCCTCAGTCAAGACCAGTAGGTACAAACACTTGTCATCCCCAGAGCCATCAGCCTTTTTCAATGTAAGGAATAGGAGGTAATGCTTGGGTCCAATATTTAAATCAGTTTTTGCTGGTCATACCTGTCTTCACTCTTAAGGCAGGAGGATTTTTATTATATAGTATTTTATTATTGTTTATATATGTGTACGTGTATATGCATATATATGTATGGATATGTATGCATGTGTGGTGTATATATAATAATAATGATAATAATACATTAATACATTTAATTTATAAAGCACTTTACATTTGGATCAAATCTCAAAGTGCTAATATATATGTATATATGGACATTTTAATGTATAGTAGTATCATTGTGCTAGCTCGTTCATGTAGTGCTGCTGAGCTAATGTTACTTCGTGTTTGTCTCTTTTATGTCAACACACCATGTAATATACTGCAAAACAAATTGCCCTTCTGGGACAAATAAACTTGAACTGAACCCAATTGACAGAAACTGGGACAGACCACCCTCGCAAGTGGGTGTTACAGAAGACTTCTTCATAAGGTGTTTTTTTTAATAATTTTTTTATTAATTAATTATTTTGAGGTCAATTATTAAATGAAACTTCATGAAACTGACAGCACTATGGGGACATACATTTTTCATAGGTATCACGTCTTGGGTGAGAAAACCCTAGAGATGTATAGTTATGATCAGTGGCGTAAGGGAAGCCAAATTTACCCTGTTATTTCAGACGTTGTTGTCATTTAATCAAAACACTCAGTTAAATCATTTTTTTGTTTGTTTATTCCTCTGTGAGCTGTTGCGGATGAAGCCACTTTGTCACTTTCATGCGCTGCCTGCCAAACTGATTTGTCAGGACTTTTCCGGGCAAAACTTAACCTCAGCCTCTCCCTTCAGAAAATTGCATGTTTTTTATTTTAGGTATTTGTGTAGACATCAGTATGAAATCAAGTAATGTACGGCAGAGGGTGGAATTTGAATAATTTCAGTTCAGATTCTGCTTGTTGATTCTGATTCCTGTTTAGATTCCCTAACAAAGATATCTTGATTCTTTTAAGCATTAACTGAACATTCACTAAGTAAATAATATTCCTTGTTTACTGGTATTTACTTAATACATACAGTAAAAAGTGTGTGATCCAAAAACGTGCATTTAAACAATCAACAGTTAGTTGACACTTTATGTGTTCAGGTGACTAACACATGCATCTTTATTTGTCCTATATTTCCCTCTGATGTCAAGGACATTACACGCTATCTTCACCATAAACAAATAAACAACTCACACAGAGGTAATTTCAGTCATCAAAACAAGCAAATTGGGATACAGGCTGGTTCATAATTAAACCAATGGACTCTCGCTTGGACAACAAATATAGGAGTTTCATCAGATGTCCTGACTTGAGATGTGCTATTTATAAAGAATGAAGCCTACTGCTACTTTTTTGTAACATATTTGTGGATGGAGGCAACACAACACAATAAATCAAAGAGCAAGTCAGAGACGTCATTAAATGCCAGCAGTGCAATATCCAACGTCATTTAGTTTCCAATAGTTGTATTAAATCAAGCAAGAAAAAGTTGCTCCTGTCTGTGCATGTGGAAAAATTCGCTCCACAGTCCTTAAGTTCACTCCACTCACTAAAGAGTCTGTTTGGTTTCCTCAGAAGACCATACAAGCTCAGTTCAAGTCCAGTAAATGACCAGAAAATGAAACCAATTCAAAGTCTACACCCGGTTTTACTGCTGATCCACATGAAACCTCTCCACCAGCACTGGCCACTCTGGAGTAACTGTGACAGAGAATTACCTACGTCAATCAGATTATTCCCCCGCCTAATGCAGTTTCCAAAGACAATATGGATTTTATATTCATTTTATCGATCGTAACCACAGCAGATGATGGATTTGAATTTATATGTATCCACTATGCAAAAGTTCAGAGAAACACAGTCATTTAGCTGTCACTCTTACTTCGGTCTGTCATTTGAGAATACTTTAAGCCCTTCAGTGTTTCTTACACAGACCTCCCCTCAGCAATGACCTTAGCAATAACATCCAGCAAGTCCAACTCTATCCAGGTTTGCTGGAGCTCCCTGACCCTCTGCCTCTTTTTGCTCCAAAACTACACCAATAACAGCTGGCAGCATGTTTAGATGTATGTTGGATCCCTGCAGACATCATTTTTGTGGCTCAGAATGCAGTTGATTCCTCAGTGCGACCCTCAAAACTCTGCCTGGAGTTTTTCACCACCCATTATTAACATCAGCATACATCAGTTAGCAGTTTAAGCAAAATGGGTTACAGCTACCCAGACAGACTTGGCAAGAAATACGGACATTACAGACAACCCAATTCATATGACTAATACATGGAGATTAGTTTGAAAATTGGTGTGCTTTCATTTTCTTTCTGTGCTTTTCTCTTCCCTCTTTTTTTCTACACTTAAAGGAACAAAGGTCATCATCTATTGTTGACCATCATCTATTGTATATTTCCTTAACTCCGGTGCCCTTTCAGTTCTTAGAAAGGAGTGGTATGCACATTGTGCACCGGATCGGCGTCTTTGTTCTCATTGACGTGCCGCAACGTACAGGATGTGCTAGAGCTGGTAACCAGAAAAGAGGAAGGGAGGGGGAGCTAGAGATGGAGGGATGGAGTGAGAGATGAGTCATTTTCTCTGTCAAACACTGTTGTTTTCCACTAAGGCCTGTTATTTTCACTCATAAATGGATGCCAGGTAGTGGGCGGAAAAAAGAGTATATTTTGTTTTCACATTTGGTATAATTTCATGATGGAGGCAGACTGCAGTTTAGCTTAAAACATTTGTGCAAATTTGTCCCTGTTAAACCCTCTTCTCTGTATTTATTATATAGAGAGAAATTACTTGGCATGAGATTATAAGATGGTCTCTGTAACATAGGAATGGTCATAGTTGTTACATTGTTTTTTGTGACTTCCTTAAAGTGTGTTCATTCATATTGTCAATGGAAACAAGTTCCCTGATGTTTTGTCCCCCTTAAATCTGCAAAGATTTAAGAATAAGACCACCTTACATCAATTTTTTTCTGCCTCTTTGAGACATCAGAAACAAGACTGACATATTGCCAACTTGGAAGTCAGTCTTTTGGAAATAATTTAGCATTTCACCGATTCAGACTACATTTAGCAATATTTTGTATTGTCAGTATGTATTATTAAATGTTTAACATATAATTGGATTGTGTTTCTGTCCTACGGATGAAGTCGAATTTCCCCCCATCCCTAGGTCTGTTGAATCTGGGAAATGTCCTCTTTAGGTAAGAAATTTCCCCTCCGTGGATTAATACATTTTCTATCTATCTATCTTAGGGTGTAGCAGCACAAAGCAGTTGGCATACGCAGCTGGGGTACTGATCATAACCAAACATCTCCAGCACTGAAGCCAATTCCTACCCCAGGTTTGAGCTCATTACTGTCATCAACCCAGCCATTTCTGTTGGTTTATTTCATGATCAGAGCTTTCACACACGACAGCACACCGTTTGATTGGCCTGCTAATCAGCCATAATATAATTGGATACTCTACTTTTTCAATTGCGGCAAGAAATAGAATCCTTACTGTCGCAGCCATTATAGAATATGTTATTTGGAATTGAAAATTCCCATTGGTGGAAACCATCAATGTTTAATATCTAAATCTAATACAGTTTTAATAACCTTCCCATGCAGGTGGTGGTATGCAACCTTAAGGTCATCAACATCTAAGTATTTATAAAGTGCAAGAGAAGAGTGAGGCTGAAATCAAGCCTGCTCACAAAGATGTAATTAGGAAAAACATTAAATTTGATTTTAACTATATGCAGCTATTATGAAATTTAGCTTATAAATGTGACGCCAAGGAAAATGATTATCTGAAAAATATACACTGCGGACAGAGCACAGATATTACCGATCAGCAGTCACAGTTGACATGTGTAATGTCAAACACAACGTGTAATGGGGAAAAGTTGTGCATCTCCTCCTTCTGCCAGGAAATCTAAGATTATTTTGACTTTTATGAATATCTGAAAACCACATAAAATCAAAGCACATGGCACAAGAAGGTAGAGCAGTCACACCATAATACAAGAAAAGAATGGTCTAGGTGGAATGCTTCTATAGAGACATAAACTCTGCTTAACTTGTGTGACATGTCTGTCAACGTTTTCATTTCACAATAATCATTTTAGCTGAGCTTTGTTGGTTAACATGGCTTTATGATTTAATGGAAGATGTGAATATTAAGCACCAGGCGGTGCTTTATTGACAGCCTGTGGTGTTGACGATGCCAGTCTTGAAACCTCCTTTGACTACTTCTCCTCGTCAGTGAATAGGAAAAAGATTAGATTAGATTAGTGGCAGAATGTATTAAACTGAATTAAAAGACAGATGGAACGGAATTGAATGAGATAATATGGTTTTGAATAGAAGCTTATGTCAATGTTCAGGTCTGAAGTAGCTCTTTCAAGGGAGCATTTACACTCCGTTAAGCTGCCTGTGGGAGTTTTTTTTTTTATATATCACAGTGACTAATCTCTGCCCTGTAACCACTTCTTTTCCACTGTGACTCGTCTAAGATTATGTGCTGGCCATTCACAGTGGAAGCCATTGTGGACCACAGCGTTTCCAGTCGTCCTTTTCTATTACTACTACTGCATATCTGATACTACTATTCCACTATAAATTATTCTGGATTTCTCAGGAGAACACATGTATTTGAAAAAATTAAGCATATGTGTTTTAGGGCTGCAACTATTTTGATAGTAAATTAATCGTTTGAATAATCGACTGATGAATCGATTAATCGGATACATTTTTTCTCCAGGTTAAATAAAGGTTAAGTGAAAATAAAAATAAATACACAATTACGAAATGGCTCTTATTTTGCTTTCATCTTTTGAATCTAGTTTAAGGTTGTTTTAGACTCACGCAAACTAACATTAAAAACGATAGAGATGAATTCTTTCCAAAATGTATTTTCATAAACTTTACTGCTTTTATAGCAGACTGTTAAACCAATCAGGTTGCCATACCAACAGTGTATTTGCTGAACTGCAATTTAGTCATTTCATTTCCCATCACATCACTGTTGATGCAAAAGGTCAATAAAATGTATAAATAAATAAATATAAAAAATAACATCAGTTTCTCTGGAACAAAATCAAACATCCATGTAAATTTTGGAAAAATAGTCAAGGGTAGAAAAGAAAACAGATTTGTGCATTCTGAAGTCAATAAATCAATAGGCAAAATCCTTTGCAAGTTGGATGCAGCAGAGGTGTGCACTCGGCAGACAGCAACATACTTTCAGCAGTTATGTGAAACGTCTGCATGAGCAAGTGTATGATTTTAACGTATGGACACATTTGTAACGGAATGATTATCGTCGTGATGTAATGACAGTTATTTGGTACTCTGACGATACTTTGACGATATAGCTAACTAGTCTACAGAGACAAGTCTTCATCGTCTACAGAGTCAACGTGCTCCGCTTCTAATGCTCCAGCATTACTGACGTGCTCCACGCCAGGAGAGTTCAGCTTTGCAAATCTTGCAGCTTACAATATTTTTTGGCCGTGTTGAATGATAGATGCTCTCACACCGTTGATGTTTTCTGTGGCGGTGGTGTTGCCATGGCGCTAATGTTGACTTCCTTCTTATTACGGAATCAGAGGCAGTGTCTGATGACCTCAACGACTAATTGACTATTAAATTCGTCGACAACTAATTTCGTAATTGATTATTGTCAAAATTATTATAGCGAGATGTTTCAACATTGTCAACAATCCTCCCATACTTACACTTCATGTAAAGTCTGATATCTGGGGTTCAGCGGGTTTTATTCACTGGATGTTTTCTGTTTGTTTTATGTTCTTCTGTCACCACAGACACAACTCTATTGACATTTTAAATCTTTCCCTTTGCCTCCTATTAGCCGATTGGGTCATATTAGTTAACGAAACTGTTTTGTTTTCTTTAATCACTTAATCGTTCTTTTGGATCATGGTGTGATTACCATAAAAGCCCTCCTCTAGGAGCTCTATTTAATTTTGTTTTAAAGAAGTTAGATTCCGTCCTGCAGCTTTTAATTGGCTTTGGCCTGCTCTTTTATCTTTTGATTTGTCTTCTCACTGACTCCCCTGCATGCACTTACACGAGTTTTTTTTTTAGCACAAAACAGAAATACAACTAATTAAATAGGTAATCTGAAGTTACAGATTCAACGGACACATGAATGATCCATTACACATCAAATCAATTTAGCCATTTATGCAAATCTCCTCTTTATCTCTGGTACGCTTGAGTGCCCTGAATGCAGAAACCACAGTGGTTAAGTGTAGAGTTGTATGACACGTCTTGGTTTTCAAGTGTGTCGTCACGTTTCAGTAAACACTATACACCTCCCGTTTGTGTTTGTAAATGATCAGGTGTCCACGTTTTAGCTCTGACACATGGCATAGATTACAGGCATTAAAAATTGAGACCTTTATGGTTACACCTCTAGGTTGTTACGGTTAATCTGAAAGTGACACTTTATTCAGACTCCAACAAGCAAAAATCTGCTTTCTTTTATTTTATACACGGTGAAGCTCATAACACTTTGACTTTATTATCAGCCCTTGCTACCTGCACTTCCACTCTTTTGTGATATATGTCTTCAAATTATCTTCTATTTCCTACAACCCACATCATCCTTCATCCCATATACAGCATCCATTTTCCACCCACCATGACCTACATTCTTTTAACTATGCATCGTAAGATGCATTTCTGTTAGCACATTTATGTAAATTTGAACCCAGAGGCCTGCGTATTGTTATTCATTCTTAACATTTTTATGTCAACACCTGAGGGAGTTGATCATTGAATGTATTTTTTTTCATATTTCACAGACTATTATCACACACATATTTGTCAGGGACGATAAGGCTGAGAAAAATTGCGGCTAAGCTAAGGTTAGCGGCCACAAGAGGAATGGCAAATGCTCTTTTTTTCAGGCACAGACTAAAGATCCATTATTTGAGTATATTTATGATAACCCTGGTTATAATAACCATGCCCACTCATATCACTTAATACGTTAACAGAAGACCCACCTGATCACAAACAGTTAAAGAGCAGCGTTAATGTACCTCCTCTTGTACTGAGTAACAACCAGTTCATAAGTTTCTTTCAATATGAAACAAAATAGGCCATCTCAAATCTCAACTCAAATCAAGGCCCTAAAACGACACTCTTATTAAATGTTACAGAATATTTGAATATAATTTATTTTTAATGTTAGTTTCATTGCAGTCTGTTTTTACTGTAGAAGCACAATGGGAGTCAAGTTTCTGCACCCTTTACACGTGTGCCGATAACTGGACCGGTTTCGTCTTTCAAACTTTCACAACTTCTCCACTGGCATATATAGATTGTGTGAATTAGTGAAATCTGAGAATTATGCTAGTTACAACAGGGACACATCACCATAAATAAACTTAAATAAATGATCAAAATTATATTTTCAAATGATAACCCACGGTGGGGGGTGCCATTGATTGTTGTGATCATTTTATTAAAATGTAAGGCAGTCAGTCTAGTCTTTTTAAAAATAAAATACCTGCTGACACTGCTTGATGACCATGTGGATGGGCTATTAAACAAATTTCTTTTCCGAACTTCACCTCACCCGCAAGCCCCTTTGATTTCTGTTTCAGAATTTCTTATCTTCTACTGCTTCTTGTTTATGGCCATGATTTACAATGTGGGTCCTTTACGTTGACAAGTTATAGTTAAATGTGGACATATAGAGGACAGAATGTAAGGCTGATCCACGTGTGCACATTTCCAGGTGGAATGATTTCTTAAGGGAACATTGCCTGCAGTCGTATAGGCTTAAATTGTAACTTTTTGGTGCACATCGTTTTGCCTTTTGTCCCCTTGAATGCCTTTCATGTGTGTCTTATGCAGGTGCAGCGTTTAATAGATGAGACCCCTGGTTTTATGGGTGGTGCACTTAAATCCTTACCGTTTTATCCATTTATTTATTTTTTCATTGAAGTGCAGCGAAAGATAACTATAATGATATACTAATAATATTCCTAATGTCATGCCATGATGAGTTTTATAATATAACTTGCAACTACTCCTTCATCACTGTGACAGGAAATTAATTCATTTTGCTACCGTCGGGGGCAGGTGTGTGCCGGAGCTGCATAACATGATCCTTCAAGCAAAATGGAATAAACATTTCACAACCAAAACTCTCTAGCTGTCTGTCGATAGATTCTACAGATACATTTTGATTCCAAGAGCTCACTGATCACTGTTAGACCTGGGGGACTGCACATTGAAGCATCATTTGATTATTACAACATTAGGAAGGTAAACTATATCCTCAACAAATCTTTTCATCTCATTATGTCCCTCATGTGTTTGCTCACGATGAAAACATTATATCTGGCTTAATGCTTGTATGCTGATGTCACATTTTTTGTCTACGAACACTGCAAATGGCAGGTTTGGTTTCTTGTTGTTCTCTTTTCACGAAACAGAGACTTACACTAACAAACCTTCCAGTATTTTAATGTAGAAAGTCCTCAACAAAGTAATAGACTATATGCAGAAGATTCACAAACCTCAACTAATGCAGACATTTTTTCAATGCTTGGAAAAGTTCCCTGTTGCAAAGTACCCTATTTGGCCAGATTAAGCACCTTACGTTTCAATGTTTTAGTTTTGGGTTCTTACCTTTTATTCCCCTAACCTTTGTTTAATACCTGTTAGGTTTCCCCCAGAAAAGTTGTCAGTATCTTTGGAATGAGACCACAAAAAACAAATTTGTCATCTATAGTTTTGTTTAGGTCGTGGCCCAGTTTAAACCATCAGATCATCCATCATCGTCGCTGGTAAGATTTCCACCTGTTGTTTGTTGCCTAACTGTAACTTTATTTTAAATCTGGCAGCAAAAATAATCCAATCATTCCATCTGCGTCTGAATGGAACCATTGTATAGTGATTATTTCAAGTCGAAGTTGAGGAATGTTTGCCCAGTGGTTGTTTTTTCTCAGGTTCCCTCTAAGTTCAGGGAATCCTTCTGCTTTCTTCTGCATTTCTTTCTTCGTCATTACTACCTACCCCTTACTCTCTATTTTCACAATTTCATTTCCTCTGTCCTTATGTTCTGCCTGCCTGCATATCATAATTTGTGTTATTCTTTCCTGTTGTTCATTGGCACTTTTTTTTGTAAATCCTTACCTAGCTTGCCTCCTCTTCTTTACATTTACTTCTGCTCATCTTCTTTTTTGCACACATTTACTGCCCCCCTTCATCACACTCCCTATCACATTGTCCTTTCTTTGAACTTTTTTCTCTTGTCAGTGATGGTTTTTGCTATATTTGTAGAGTTTACCCCCACTCTGCTGACTCCGGTACACAGGTTAACCATTAATTTCAGGTTTCACCTTGTTGGCCCTTTGCCACCTTTCCCTGCCATCACTGACATAGCTACAGGCTGTATATGTTTTTACTGTGACGAATATGCATGTTTCTCGAAAAAAAGCCGGAGAAATAAAAGCAGTTACTTTTGTTGGAAAAAGGACAAGCGGGGAAACATAGGCAGTATCAGTGAATATGCAAATCATTGAAGCTGCTAGAGAGTTAGACCAGAGGAAAAAATTGGAATAGACTACTTACCTGTGCCTCCAGAGAGAGTTTGGCTGGAATACTGCAGACCTGGGAAGAAAATGGAGGAAGCTGTGTCATATTTGTAAAAGGTCGGTGGTAACTGTCAATGCATATGGTTTTTGGTAATATTTGATGTTTCGTCTAGATCATATAGATAATTTATCTAGGTCTGTCCACTGGGTTTCATTCAATTTAATTTAAATGACAGTGTTATATTTATTATTATTGTTATTATTATTATTATTATTATTATTATTACTATTATTGTTATTCTATTATATATTGGTATAAATATACGTATGAATCCAGTTAAATAATTCAACCACTGTTGAATTATTTGAATATGTAATGTTGAACCTTCCATGAGCCCCAAGCAGCCAGTTACTCATTTAAATCCACTTTTCTACATAAAAACTTCACAATTCAAATTCAGATAAAATTTGTATATTATACATTATATACAATATATTTAGGGAAAATGTAATATGAGATTAAATAAAGAAGATGCCAAATCTGAAAACACATAATCTAGAACTTTCGCCTTTTAATGAGGAAAATGAGCATTTATTTTCACTTGCTCGTTCTGGCTTAGGTGAGACGGGAATATGCAGGCTTTTTTCCCTACAGTTAAGTATATTTATGTGAGGTTTCCCCTTTGACATATTCTTAATCATCCTTCTTTTTACAGTGCATATTTAGTTTTACGTTGGACATCATGTCACTTTCAGTCTTTTTTATGTAATGGAAATATTTCTCTGTGAACATTATGGTTGAACTTCTCAGGAAGGATACTGTCATATTTGGTGTTGAATTTGTTATGTTCACCCAGAAACATAAAGTAAAGGAGTTGAATCTGGGTTTTAACGCTTCCATAATTAGTTTCATTTGGAATAGCTCGCAAAACATTCTCAAATTTGGATCTACATGGAAACATAAATCTGAAGTCTCCCGATGCTCTCTTTTGACATTTTTGCTGTCAACCAGACTAAAGTGTATGTCAGTGATCAAGCCTGATCTACAGCCTCTAATAATTGTTTAATTTTTTCATCTGAGACTGAGGACTGAGGCATTTTTAGAATTAGACAGGCATTGTCTCCATGCCAAAATCAAAAATGAAAACAACTACTAGTGCCACACAGCATGAAAGGGAATAAAAACATTTTGATTCAATATTCAGCCCTATTCATCAACTGGACAGTTACTCCTCTATCATTTGAGTGTTATCAACCAGCAAACAAACAGTTTTATTTTTAGAGAGAAGAGAATGAACGAAAGGTGATTGTCTTGAACAATATGGTGGTTAATAGACTTTTTGGGGTGATTGTGATTGAAGGGTGTCTGCTCTGAGTAGCAGCACTATGCAGTTTATCCCGTGGGTCCAGGCATTGGTGATGGTGGCTCAGATAGGGACTGATGAATGAGGAAGTTGGTGGGTCCGTGGAGACTCTGTAGTAGCAGAGATAATCGTTTAAAAATAAGGCATCGTGATAATGAGGTGTGTCACGTCAGGTCAAAGCTAATTTAGATAGCACATTTAAGACAACCATAATGAGTTGACAAAAGTGCCGGACAGATGTTGACACATAAAGACAAAAGCACGGACTGAAGAAGTTATCAATTCAGTTAAAATAAAAAAAAACACATGTATTCAAAATAAACATTAAAAAATTAACGGATTAGTAGAGGTGTCAAGACTCAACACCAAATAAAAGCCAGGAAAAACTGTTCATTTATAACAAAGATTTCAAAATTTCAAGACTCTGTGCAGTTCTGACCCTGACCCTGATAGCCTGACATTAAAACAGAATATGTGTGAATGTTGTGAACAATTAAATGGTGTTATACATTAATAATGTGTCAGAAGTGTAGGAACAAGGGAAAGCCTTCTTCCTAATCCTATTTATGGTCGTATTTTTCAGACTGACGTGGATGTCAGGATTCTTATTTTGACTCACCAGTCAATCAGCTGGTGTCCCCTTGTCCTCATCCTCATATTCCAGGTCAGCAATTGACAAGAATGTATTGATCAGCCATAAATGAGACTCCGCTCTTCCGCGTGTGCATGCTGACATAGAGATTAGTCTGTCAAGTTATTGATTTGGTATGGAAATTTAATAATAAACACAATTAAACACACGATAAACACAATGAAGATATAAACTTCATCATCGATAGCATGTATGGCAGTCAGGAGTATTATGTACTCTCAGCTGGGATAGTCTTCTTCGGTCTCTATCTTCCTTGAATACTGAAGAAACAAACCAAAATGAAACACACTTGTCGATGAAAGGAGCATGTGCTAAAAATATTTATGTGCTCAAAACATTGCGGCCTCATTTCTTAATCAATCACAATTTAGTTGTCAGGAACAGCATTGGGAAGACCACTTGACACCGTCGGGCCTTGCAAAAACTTTCTGCGTAAACCGTGTCAAAGTAGCAGCTTTACAACAATACAGGCTTTTTAATTCTCTCAAATCTGAAAAACGTAACGTTTTGTGCAAAAAAATTTCAAAATGCATTTGGACCCAATGCTGGGTAATTTTAATCGGTTTGTGGTTATTTATTTCCCTCTATGGTTTAGTTTACGTGTATCTCTACATATGTAGGATTGCTTACTATCTTCCTCTCTTTCACCATCTTTTTCCTTTCCTCTTGCTCCCTCAATCCCTCTCTCTCACTTTCCCCTTTCATTGCCTACTTCGCGCCTTCATTTTTTTTCATTACTTCATTCCTTTCTTTACAAGCTGCTCTCTGTTTCTCGCCCTCTTCCTCTCGCCCCTCCCTCTCCCTTTCCTCGTCGGTGTGCCAGCAGCCTGACGGCCGATTCGTTTTCATACTCTGCCTAGAAAACAAGGTCTAAAGTTCAAAGCAGCTGTTGTGGATTGGTGGCAGAAAAGAGAGCACAGAAGGAGGCCAGGAATGGGTCAAAACAGACTTAAATATTGTGTTGAATAGATGGAATTAATATCTGATTAATGCAACATTTCAGTTTAGATCCTCTTAAGTACCAGTAAATTGGAAGAATCAAGCATGGATGGAATACACATATCAGTTTCATGACAGAAAAAAAAAAATGTTTATGTGTTTGCATCATAAACAGGCTTTCATAGATATATTTTATATTTGCCAAGCAATTCTTCTTAATGTTGTAGGGCGTGTATTTGCCATTTAACACTGATGTTAGCGAGTAGATAGCACAAATCGATACGTCCTGTCTGACATTGTTTGGCCTAATTCCTTAAAAAATAAATGTAAAAGTTCCTTGGGATATTTCTGTGTGCATGCTTTCTGACTCTTTACTTGTTATGGGTGAAGGAATTGTATGGGATAGTCATGCTGAAATTCCCACGTCCTTTCAGAATTGGACTCCACACCCTTGGTGCAAGCTTGGCCCATTTGTGTGTGATTTTTTTCATTAACAGATTATTCCTTTTTTCAATGCTTTTTCCCCCATCTATTACTATGTGTCTCTTTTCAGGCAGAGATGTGTGTTTGCGTGCTACCATCTAAGAGAGAGAGAGAGAGAGAGAGAGAGAGAGAGAGAGGAGGGTTCCCAACAGTATTTTTCCCAGCACTGTTTACTTCAGCCTATTATTATAGTGCCTGTATAAAACTCCCACCTACTTAGTTGTGCATACCCTGGCAACGCATACTGATAATTAGCAGCATCTTCAGCAGGTTTTCTGTGTGTGTCTGAAGGAGATAAAAAAAAAAACCACTAAGATTTTGCTGTGTGCGCTGTACTATGATGGGGAAAAATTAAGGATCAGCATTTTGAAACGGAGCCTGTATTTATAGGTAATGCACAAGGACCCATTATACCACCAGCCATTAGAGGTTGTTAATAATTTATGAATGATTGATTATTCACTCTTACCTTGTTTGCCTTTTTACATTTTTGACATGTGATTCAAAATGCATTTAAATGTTGAGATGTAAATGTTACTAATGTTACCAACCATTTTTAAGGTGAGTCTGAAAGTTGTCATCTTTTCTGTAACATGTATCCAAAACTACATACATCCCTCTAGCTCACTGATGGAACAGCAGATGTGTCGTTCACTTCATGATCCATTTGTTGTACCATTTTCTCGCAGAGGTTGAAGACATTTTTCAATGACAAGCAGCTGGGTCAAACAAATTATCAGACTTTTGCTGCTGACTAAGTCAATAATTTGTAGAATATGTCAACACATCAGTATCTGATCTTTGTTTTTGTTTTTAATAAACAACATACCGAATAATCTCTTTGGTTAGAAATCTTTTGTTATGGTTGCAAAAATGCCACTGAAATCTATTTAATTGATTTCAAGTGGTTTGTTGTCTGCGTTTAGAAAAAAAAAATATATAGTGTCTAATATCCCTGTGATAAATATTTAACCAAATTAAGGCAGGTTGGTTTAGCGAATATACATCAATATCAATATATGTAAAAATTGGCAAAGTATCACAACTTCAAATTGGTATTTATTTGATATAATTATGATTCCTTAAGATGATTGGCAATTACATAACTAGCTTTTTACAATCAGAACTAATACATCTGTGAAGAATATACCAGACCCTAACTACAAGTTGACATCACTCACAGACCGGTTTTCTTGTTTTGTTGAATCCGGATGAATAACTAAGCTGTAGAGCATTTCGCTATTATGTTGACTTTAAACTACGCTGGAGGTTTTATGCAAGTAAAAATAATCCTCCATCTTTATGTGTGGCTGTTGCATCTAACATTTTTTTTCTTTTCTCTCTTATTTCATCCATAACATCTTTGTCAATCCAACCAGATTTGTGCAACAAGTAAATTTCACGGAATATTGGGACTAGACAATTAATCGAAAATAATAATAAAAAAGGACATTTATAACTTCGAATTGATATCATTTTACTCATGTTGATTAATTTGTTTTATACTTTCTCCAATGGTTGCACTCATGAAATGTCTCAGCCCATCATATTCACTACACTATTCTGGCCTGTCTGATCCATGTTAAATCAGGGTAAGCACCAGAAGAGGCTGTGGAAGAACAAAAGGTTGTCTATCGTTTTAAACATTCCGGAAATGATTTTAGCATTCAATGGTAACACCACCATTTTTTTTATCACTTTCAAAATAATTACGTAGTCGAGTATAAAGAGTGAAAATGCCTCAAAAAAAAAAATCTTCTATATTGCAGCTCTTGGTATGGTACTACACAGAAGATAAAAAACATTAAGTATTTCAGATTCAATAAATAAAATATCGCTCTGTACCTGTCAGAAATTTTACAATGTAAAAAGAATTAAAAAAACCTAAAAATTCATTAATCCTGTCAATGATTTGAAGTCACAATGGTCCCGAATCTATTACTATTTAAATGTCTTTAAACTTTAAATCAGAGCCGAAAGGCTAAGTCCATGTTAGTGCAGCTGACCCTTTGGTCCCTTATTCATCCTCTTTTCATCTGTGCTTAATCACTCTCTAAGAACTTGCATAATTTCATTTCTGACAAAATACGTTAATAGAGATTCATAATATATATTTCATCATGTATTTCAACATATTATTTAGGTAAAACCGAATATCGCATAGAATTGGGGCTTTCTGTTTATTTGAGGGTGTGTGTATGTGTCTTTTTTGCACATGTGTCAGGGGGTGTGGCACCTACCAACCAATCCGCCTAGTCCTTCTGTGCGGCATTATTCTGCAGCCAACTGGGACACTTCAAATTGATACACATGCGTAGAACCCCTCCTTCCTTCTAATTACCTCAGGCTCATTTGCTTGATGCTCATGCAGATGCCCAGAAATTTGATATGTTTTTCTATACCATACACATATCCCATAGAATCAATTTTTGGGTTATAAAATGAAAGATGCAAGAACATACAATCAACATAAGAAAGTTTGCAGAATCATGTTCAGCCTACCTGAGATTAAAGGGTCTCGAGAGGGCGTTTGAAGCATACCTTTGCCTCTGTGTTAATCTCTCGATTATTCACCGTTGACTGCGAACTGAAAAAAAAAATTCCCCCCCGGCTTCTATCTTTGTGACTCACATTGAGGTTTGGACAAAATATAGGATGTTTGGGGTTCAATTGCTCAGGCATTTCTCTTCTGTCATTTCTAAACCTATGTTTGAGGAAGGTTTACAGTACAGAGCCAAACAGAATCAAATCCCTGGGGACTGGCTTCTTAAACAGAAATCACAACCTGGTCAAACAGAATTTGGCATGTGTTGTTTGACTGTCCAGCTCAGAAAACAAATGTAATCGAACCCGAAATGGTAGAGCTTGAATTCTCAGTCTGAGATCCTTGTGCTTAAACATAAAAAGAGGCCTCTTGGTTTTGGAGTGGTGGGATTTTGTGCATGTGTACGTGTGCTAAGCTCTGGCCCGACTGCTGCTTTGTTGTATTGTATGTAGCTGGGGTTTATGGCTGTTAGCTGTTAGTGAGGCCCACTTTGAGGCAGCTGGTGGTAAAGTAGGCCATGCTCCCTGTTGTGCTGCCTACATACTGAACCCCTCTATATGCAACTCATTCCATATATGGTAGCCTCCTATACTTTGCCTTATATGGGACTGGGCAGTACTGTGTTTCTGCCGAGCTTTGAAGAGAAACTATAGAAGGAGAGATTGAGAGTGAGTCTACTTACAGGAAATATTGGTGGAAAATACTGTGCTGACCCAAGAGGTCTGACCTTTTTTATGGAATACAGCCCATCTGAGATAGCATGAGATGAAGTGGGAGCTTGTCTTTCTCCTTTTCCATCTCTGCGTTTGAACTAAAAGGTAATAGGGCTTACTCAAGTGGTTCAAAGCTTTGGCTGCTTCAGCAAAGCATTCAATTAATCTCTAAACCTGTAAAGATGCAAACCAAGTTATATGCATGCAGTGTGTGAGAGGGACTAAGCTGGGGAAGGTTACTGACTTGCTTCAGTCTAACCTGACTCAATCGTTGCAAATATGAAAGTGAATGATGACAATAAAATTAAGGAAAGGAGAGGAGATAGTGACCAGAGTTTATTTCATCCTAACCTACATGTAAACATAAGCCATCTCTTGCCAGCCAACTGAATGGATCCTTTTTTCATTTATTTCCACAGGGACATCTTGCGACACCTCAATTTGTCCTTGAAGGCTAAATTGCTTTTGAGATTATCAGTAGTGCTTAGTGGAAAATGTCCTCATTGTATTTATATGAACATATCTTTTGTCTTTAATGATTTTATTTCATGATATTAGAAAACTGTTGTCATCATTTTAATGTTCCCCAGTGCTCAGGGTATCTCCAATATTGTGGGAGATTTAAAGAGAGTTAATAAAATGCCCACATTTGAAACAAAGTTGTGAACCTTTCACATTGAGGGAATTTCTGTAGATATATATTCATCCACATTGTCTTCTGAGTAGAATTCAAACAATTCCTGTTAATAAAGATGTCAATTTAAACAAATAATGTCTTCCTCAGTCTTGTTATATATCCCTGTGGGGAAAGATCTTTTCTCTCGTCACCTCCAGTGTTGAGGTCAGAGGTCAGGGTCAGGCGCGGTTTTTGGTGCAGTAGTTCAGTGCATATTCTTACTAGTATAGCGGTGTGACTAGGGTTCCAAGTTTAGAGACAATCTCTTCAACCTCTATGCTCCCATCTTGACACATTGTAAACACTTTTCCAGTACCTGGCAACTCTTTAAACAAGTGTTTATAAAGGAAAGATAGAAATTAGTTAGGATCGCTGAAGGTTCTGCATATTTTGCTTTTACCAAAAAGCCTAATTTTGGAGGTTCTAATTTAGGTGAAGCAACGAATAATTCAGTATAATAGTATAAAAAAAGAATATAAGAATAAAAAAAGAATGTCACACTCTGTTTCCGTCCAAAAACCTCCCTTCTACATCTGGAGCGATTTAGGAAAAGCAGAAATTATAAGTATATTTATTTTGTTTCAATGTTTTCACTCTGAGAAATCTCCTACAGTCTGTTTTTTCAGGCCTGATCAGCGAGAGCATTTCTCAGACAGTGAAATAATGTATTCCGCCAAAGGCCACCAGATAGTCATTAGTTATCAGGCTTGGTCTATCATTTAGTTTCAAAACGCTCAGTCATGGAAATGTTATTTGATGAGTTCACTTTGTGCTCTTTGCGACAACACACACAGGACGCTGATCTAGGCCTTCTTAGAGTTTATTGGATTTAGTGTATAGTATACATTCAATTCTGAGATATGTTGCTTTTTTTCTCCTCCTCCCTCAGGTGGTCCAGTTTTTTTAGCCACTCACGGCCTGTATAGGTCTGAACTGGAACATGAGATTTATGATATGAGGGTTGCATAAAGACAAACTCCGCTCAGCAGTTTGAATAGCCTCCAAGGGGCACAGAAGGGGCTGGAGAGTGAAGAAAAGCAGACAGAGTCACAGGAGAGCTGGATGAACATTTTGACGAAGACACAGCAGATTCTGCTCTGACCTGGGTGCCTTAGTCTTTTATGGTTACTATTTTGCATTGCAGTAGAGACTTTTTTATTGGATTTAAGTACAGTAATTACTGGTTTACTCATGTATAATTGTACACCAAATTACACATATGAGGGTTTCAAATAGAGAGGGACTGATAAATGAGAGGAACATATTTGTCTACTTTGCCTTTGCTTGAATATCCTTGATCTTTTATAAGCCAAATCATCCACTATAAACTGACTGGCGGTGCATGCAAAGTCTGAGAATCTGGGAACATAATAGCACAAGATAAAAAAATGAGGTAAATGAGAGGTCCATAAACCCAAATCGTCCAGCTAAAAAGGCAAATATTTATATTATCACAGTGCTTATCATGTATTGGTGTCATTACTAAATTACTCTTTAGTAATTGTTTCACTAAAGAGTAAAACATTTAAGATAAAGGGGTCGATGATTCTCCTTTTGGTCTTCCTCAGTCAAGTGGACAAACCATCCCACAGAGCTGTCATATCGCAAAATAGAAGTTCATTTATGTCTAACATCTGCCACTTTCCCTTGTTTGTTAAAAAACATTATTTTAATGGTAGTTCGGCCGATGTGACATCAGCGTTAGCTAATATAATTTTTGTGGAACCTCGTCACTGTTTTGATAGTGGTTTGTGTCTGTTATACCACCTTTGATAGAAGCTGACAGAAGAAGGAAGTAGCTTGCTTACCGTTTACACTATCATCATTAGGAAGTAGATTAAAATATCCTCTGTTCTTGATGGCATTTCAAGTGGAAAAGCCAATGTTTTATTGGAGGGCTATATTTTGTTAACAGTAAAAACTTAAATTAAGCCTTCAGTAAGGAAATGTTTACCCTGCAGTTGTTGAAAATGACTTAATTCAGTTTTTTTCTCAAATCTGATTTTTTTTTTTGCTTTGACTGTGAAACCAGTATGCATACTTTAAAAGGTGAATTTATTTTCACAAACAGTAAAGATGATGGTTAGCTTGATTGGCGTTTGGGAGAATGGCTTGAATTGGCTGTGGCTGCAAGCTGCTGCAGATGGGGAGACGCAAAGAGAAAATGACTGGCCTATATGTATTCTCCAACAGGTGAAGTTCTGAGCACAGGGTGAGCACAGGGTGAATACATACATATATGTATTTATATGTATACATAAGTATAAAAAGTTTTACTACAAAGTTTTACTGAAATACTACCATGTCGGAATCTGAATAATCGAGCATAGAGTGGTTGGAGAGCCAGAGTGGACTGAGTTGATAAGTAGATTCTGGTGTAGAGGAAATCCAAGTTAGGTGTGTGGAGCTGTGCCCACACAAACCGCACACACAGACAAGAGTGGCGTTGATCATTGAAAGACAGGAAAAGCAAAACCACAATAAAAACAATTCCAAGTCATAACCGAGCTCTGACACATTTTTGACTTTGTCCTCCATTGCTGACAAATATTTACATGAGCAAGGTCTGTGCGCGAAAAGCTTCATGATTCCTTATCTAACTGCTCACATTGCTGTCACAACAGCATGAATCAAATACATATCTGATTTTCAACCACATATAAAAGTGGCCGTGACACACATTTATTATCGTCGTCCACTGGGAAGGGGTTCAATCCAACACTTTCTTCTTTTACGATCTACTGCACTTTGAGGAAGTAGCCAAAATAAACTAGATTATAAATGTGTTTACTATATCATAAACTATATTTTTTTGATATGCAACAGGTGAGATAAGAGTTTTGACATGGTGCCAAAAGCTTTTTTAAACTTGACACTGTAACTTTTACAATGCGTGTGTCTGGTCTCCATTCTTTTGAAAGTTTTATTGCCATCACAACTTGCTGCTCTGCCACCTCCGTCAAATACACAAAATTCAGGGAGCATTACCAACTGCTTTGTTTTAGAATGGACTTTCGGACTTATCAGTTTGATCTGGAACCAACGCTGTCGGTGTAAAACCTCCACCAGATTAAGCTGCAGCTCAAACTGACAGACTTTGGCTCAACGGAATTAGGTGATGTCGATTGAGGTTAAACCGAACTACGATTTGGTTTGTTTATAGTCTGAAAGTACTTTCTGCATGGTTTGAACTTTTTGATCAATTACTGTACTGAAGTTTCAGCCGGCTACCCTCAAAAAAAATACGTAGGAATCAGAACAGACTTCTTTTTTTTAAAGTTGAAGACGTTTCAAAACTCCTTGACAAGTCCTAACTGACTGCTGGGGAATCTGCTATTTAACCTCCCAGTGGTTGATACATGCAAATAGGAGAGGATGCAAATAGGTTAAATTAGCACACGCAATGTGATTTGCAAAGCCTGTAATAAAAATGCGGTGCTCACGATTGCGTCTGTATGTAATATGTTTGAAAGAAGGTGTTCATCGGCACAGTGTTGGACACAGACAGTTTGGCATCCTGAAAACCTATTTTGTTGTTTGGACCGCACTGGAGGAGCATTACTGTAAAGCCCAGATAAAGTGGCCCAGATTGTAGTTGTATACTGTTTGTTGCACAACATTTCAAACATCACGGGTTGGAGCAGCATGCCTTAGATGTGGAGGAGGAGAATGACCACTGGCCACACTTGTGGCTTTTGTGTGGTATGGGCTCTCCTCCCTCTCCATTCCATGGCTGCTCCGATGTGGGACCACTTGGACTGAGAAACCCCATCAGTACCTGTACCCCATCTAAGATCCCTCTTGGTAGGGCAGTGATGTCCATCGTCAGACTAGATTCAGGGCCGATCAGCAGCCTGGTGGTCGTTCTCACCTCCTGCACAATGGATGAATCCATCTTCATGACTACAACTCAAATACATTCAGCAAAATGTTAAAGCATGAAGCATATTTGTTTTTTGAGAACATCCTTTGTAGTTTCTCAGAAACTCCAGCCACATATGGTTTAAGAAAGTCATTGCGTCAGTCCATTTCCTCTGTGGAGTCGTTCCACTGAGGTTTCTTTACTAACTTGATAAAAGCCAAGATGGGGTGGCCAAAAGTTTAGCTTTATTGATATGGTCACATTCAATATCTATGGACACATACTTGGAGTGCTTTGAGAGGCGTATATTAAATTATTATATTTTATCTCAGGTTTCAACTTTGTCTATTGTGTAATTGCCCTACTTGCATTGCTTATTCTAAGACTATAATTTCCCTTTTGGATAATACAGTCTCATCTTATCTTGTCTTGTTTTGTGGGCATGACCCCTTTCTTTTCCCCCCACTCTAATAGGGACATACTCAGCAAGGTGGGATTCTGATCACTGCAAGCTTGTGTCCCAGTAGGAGGTGGGTCCTGTATTTTTACAGTAAACGTCCATGTTGAGGCTGCTAGCCAGCTCAAGTGGACGGCATAGTTCAAAGAAGGCTAACTTATGTTCTCTGATATCCTCCTTTATGAACTTGATGTCACTGTCCCCTGAGTTATTGTGCCCTGTAAATGCCTCTACTGCACAAGTTCTGATTTTATTGTCATCCACAAATTTGAACCAGAAACCAGGGCCGAAACCAAAACATGTGTACAGATGATGATGATGTCGGGTTAGCATGCAGTGATACAAAATAGAAATCCACTAAAGTAACAAGCCTGTTTTGAAGTTACGAAATAGAAAGTACAGATACTGGTATTAAATGAAGGGTGTAAAAGTAAACAGTTGTAAGAAAAATAAATACTCAATTTAAGCAAAGACACAAGAAAACATTTTCTTTAGCAAAGTCAAATGTGATTGTACTTTGTTATGTCCCACTTCTGAATGACATTAAATATAAGAACATTGAAAATGATAAAATCTGTAAAAAAAAAACCATACAAATGGTTAATATGATCTATATCTGGTTACAAAATAATAAAACGTAGGTACAGTTTGAGTGCATGAGTCTGTGATGTCAGTTGTTCAAGGAATGTCAAAAATAATATTTACATGCTGTATGGTGATGGGATCTGCTACATATAACTTTAGAGTGTTAACATGAGGGGGACTATGAATTTGGTGAGGGGACATTCAGCTCTGCCCCTCACTGCATCAGAGAGGAACAAGTTTCAATTTCAGTAAATACAGACAGAGCAGCTCCGTAATCTTACAATATTGTCCCCCTTTCTAAATCTTTTGTCTGATGTCACCTCAAGCCAACTCATCTCTCAATTCACACGTGGTAATTGTGGTAGAAAGACAAACAACCATTTAAAGCTGTGTGCAATTTAGATCTCAAATATATCTGTATTGTGTATTGTGTTCTGTAATGTTCAAACTCAACACATACAGATGCCAGGTGGGGACCTGGTGAAATCAAGACCCTTCTTGCTCTGAGGCAACCCCCTATGACATGACATGATGTAGTAAGGCAGTTTGCAGTGGGACTGAGAAAATATATAAATAATCATCGACAGATTATATTACTGAATGCAAAAAGAAAGTGGTTTGTGCAAATCGTTTTTTGCAAATAAAAGTTGATTGGTTTTTGTCCATTAAACAGTCTAATGGCAGGAATGACTTCCTGTGGCGTTCAGTCCTGCACTTTGGTTGGATCAGCTTATGACTGAAGGTTGAGGCTTTACAGAAGCACCTCCAGAGCACAAAGTGGGTGTGCAGGATTGTTCATTATTGAGTCCAGTTTTCTGAGCATCCTCACTTCAGCCACCTGCTTCACTGTGTACAGTTTTGATCCAATGATGGAGCTTGCTTTCCGAATCAGTTTGTTGATTTGGTTTATCCCCTGTGCAAGCACCATCTCCCCGGCAAACCATGCCCCCACAGTCTGGTAGAAGGTGGATATTAGGGGCCTGCTGATGTTAAGGGATCCCAGCCTCCGTAAGAAATGTAGTCGACTTTGACCCTTCTTGTACAGCACCTCCATGTGACAGGTCAAGTCTAAAATTAATATATATATATATATATATATATATATATACAGTATAGTATCATGGCAATAGTTAACTAGAAATAGTATGACTGGTATCCCGTGAAAGAGAGAGTGACTGTGTGATGATTTCTGTTTTTTAATCTTAATGTACTAGTACATGACTAAGACCTGGCCTTGGTATCTTTATGTCTTCTCTGCTTTTCTGACTCATACCGATCATCTTATGTTGAGCTTCAGGACACGACTTTGAGGTAGAAATTGATGTTAAATGCATTTAATATGCATTTAACAGTTTATTTGCAGTGTTCTGCCTTTTGTAACTTTATTGAAGTAGCATTGAATTTTGTTGTCATATCAACACCAGCAAGGCCTGTGGGTGCAATGAATTTTGGGAATCACATTGCTTTGAAGAGGGAATATGAGGTGAACAGTGCTATGTGTGCTTGACAAAAGAGCACAGTTTCTCTTCTAGAGCAAACAAGTTATTCTTGGACAGTCAGCTGGACAATCATGACCCCAAACAGCGCTTGGATGAATCAACATGAAACTGTTCCACAATTATGTACGGACATAAAATTACTGGAGGTGCATGCCTGATCGATCGGCGCCGGGAAGCCAAGTTTGATAAAAACGTCAATCGGCCGAGCAGAGACTCTGGAGGCCGGTTATGTGCCGGTTGGGCCAATGCGACATACACGCACACCAAGCATTAGCTACCATGGATACAAATAGCTCACAAGTAAACCTGAAAACACGAAGATCACAATTTATAACACCAGTACCGAAAAAATAAACTGTTGAGGAACAACCTTGCACCATGCAGTTTGATCAAATGTAATGTTGGTCTTGTTGTAGCACTCCATTGGAGTTATCAGACCTTAAGAAACATTTTGCTATGATCAGAGGGGTGCTCCTTAAAAACATATGACTAGACACAAACACTGATTTACGAAGTGCCCTTTAACCAGACTACTGCCAAGTTTTACTCAGACATGTGATCAACTTACTCCAATGGATCACTGATAGCTTATCTTACCTGTCACTGTCGTTTTAAAAGCTGAATATTAGTACTAAAACTGTGAAGCTGCTCACTGAAGGTTTGTTACACTCATTTTTTCCTTTCTTTTTTTCGCTTTTAAGTCTGTTTATTGAATTTTATAAAGGACAGATAAATTGAATACATTACAGTTACAGCACTCTGTACTAAGCTTTGAGGCACGCTAGAGTAATATCCAGTTGAGGGAAAACACTCGGAGCAGGAAATACATGCAATTGTAAGAGAAAAAGCATCAAGAAGAAATGTTTAAATTTTTTAAATGATTATTATTTTCAGAGAAAAAGAAAAAAACAAACAGAAAAAAACAACAACTACCATGCCAAAATCTAAGCCCTAGTTGTATCCATTTTGATAAAGGTTGCATGCTTTTGTAGATTACCCTTTATTATTGCAATCAAGGGATATACACGTGCAAATATGTGAGCAGCCATCTGACAAGCCCTGTCTACGTGATTAGGTCACACGTCAGTTCCGATGTATGATGTAGTTTTTAGCAAGATGGACATGCTTAAAAGTGTGACAGCATTTTAGAAATGAACACGGCGACGAGTCAATGTATAGAGCCAGTGAAGTCAGTTTGTTTATCAAATCTGACCAAAACATAGTATATGTTACCATAATATTAATCTCGAAGGCAGTACAGTTTTTTGGTGTCTTGTGGTCTGTGTCATCAGCCAGTACTAGTAGCACCTTGCACCTTCAAGAGAGCAAGGGAAAGCCAGCAGTAATACACCATTCTCACTCGCAATAAAGGGAAAGCTGACCACAGAGGAAAACCGAGGAGTGTCACAGATCGGGAACATTTGTGGTTAGAGGACTCCAAAGGCTCCGAGAAGAGGTGTGTGTGTTTCCTTTTGTAATGACACTGCTGCCCCAGTGTAACAAAATGCACAGCCATTGGTCCAGGACTTGCAGTAGTCAACCTTGGTTATATAAGTGCAGTGTGGCATTCACTGTCATGTTTTCCTTTGCTTAAATGGATTTACCTCTGATAATTTGATTCTGTGACTCATGGCCATCATTGGTTTTTTTTCTGGAGCATTATTTTCTTGTTGAAGTGTTTTGATACACCAGTGTAATCCCTTTTACAGTTGCTTGTTTTGACAGTTAAAATGACCTCTGGAACAAACTGTTTATTTGTTGATAACAGGGACGGTGTGACGTCCTTGATATCGCAGTTAAAAACAGGACAAATAAAGATGTTTGTGTCTGTCACCAGAACACATAACATTTTCTGTCACACAAACAACAGTTAGACTTTTTTTTTTTAATATCTGTGGATGACATTTTATATAATTCGGCTATAAAAACATACTGTTTACTTAATGAATGTTTAGTGAATGCTTTAAATAGAAAGATATTTTCATTACTGAAATATTTGACTCAATGTTTTGCCTGTTTGGAACTCAAATCAATAAACCTTAAATGACACTCAAACCTTAGACATGCAAATTAAATGTGGAGATCTTTAAGATGCACTTACTGCACTAGATTGAGTTCAAATATTATTTCTGAAAAATACTGATTTCCTGCAGTTATGGCCCCTTGATTGTGCTTCTTTCATTTTATCTATCTATCATCCATCAAATTAACTTAATTAATCAGTTTACTCTTCCTTTACAAGAAAATACCTATGAGAAACTTTTGTTGTGTGATATTGATGATGTCTGGTTACATTACATAAGAAATGCTACATTATAGCTAGATAGATAGAATAGCTACATGTTATATTACAATAGGATCTACTAAATTGCCCTGGATTCCTATCTCCATAGCCATAGTGTCTTGTCTTTTCATATTTGAATAAATTAAATACCTTATGTAACTGTTGGTTTAGGATTTACTATTCCCCTACAACTCGGCCTAATAAAAAATGTAAAAAAAAAACATACAAGGTCAAACCATCACCCTCTCACCATTATGATTTCTTTCATACTTAACTTCTACATCTTAAAGAGACACAATTTGACGTTGGGGAGGATGAATTTGATAATTCATTTTTGTAGTCGTTAATCTTCTTCAGGCTCGCCATAGGGATGGAGGCAAGGTAGAACCTGGACAAGTTGCCAGATCATCACAGGGTCAACCAACTAATCAAAGTCACATTCACACCTACAGACAACATTCGAGTTGTCCATATGTGTGACCACTTCACCACTTCACCTCTACTGCACGTTCATGAACTCTGGGAGTAAGGAAGCCGGAGCACATGCTAACTCCAACCTAAAGGACTCACTACACCATCGTGCTGCCCTGCTAACTTATTTCTTCTCTTAATGTATATATAGGTAGACTGACAGATACATTGAAAGAGTATACATGAGAAAATAGAAGGAAGTCTGGTACAGCAGTGGGGTGAGAAATAATTCTGACAATCAATAGAATAAAACGGCATTTATTAAGCATTGTTAAAAATAAGAAACAAGTGAGAGAAACTCATAAATTGGAAAGAGATTTAATAAGAACGCTGGAGTTGCCACTGACGGACCTGCAACCTGCAGACAATGTTGTTAATGAACACCGCTAATGAAACTGCAGGTTGTTTTGGTGTTGTTTTTGCAGTATTGTTGGACACGCTGTCTTGCTGTTTCATCATCTCCATCTTCTTCATTATTCACCTGCTGCTGCATTATTAAAAAAGCTGCTTTTGGAACATGGTGGCTAATGATGTTTGCGTGCTGTTGTTGTACGCACTTGTGACCTGTTAACACACGCGTTGTAAAATTTGAAATCACTAATATATTTTTGAATGAGGGTTACCTCAAACCCCGTTTGCCCCCCTGTAAAACACACACATGCACACATCTGCCATAGATAGTGGACGTGCATTGTGTGTGATGTGCTTCTCGGTGTGGCGCCTTCTTGATATTGATGCTTAACAGCCTGTTGCTTCTGACTCACGCCTACTTATGTGTTTTCCGGGGAACTGAGGCTTAAGTTCAACTGGCCAAAGTGTAATGAGACTTAATTGAATCTTTGTCTCCATCCTTCGCTTGTGCTCTCAACTACGTACCCTCTTTCATTATTTCTCTCTAGCCATTCATTGCATCTCCACACCCATGCCTCCCATCGATTTGTGTTCATTTGATACAATTCATATCCTAATCTATGCACGACCCTTCTACCCTACACCACCACACACAGGCGAACTATATGTCCACATTTCTCCGCTGAGCATAAGCTTAATGCAGGAGCCCCTCCTCTTTGTGTCCTCATTTGGCTGCCTTCCCCTCAAATGACCGCTTACTCTCTTACATTTCCCTGTAGTGTTGTTTTCCTACAGGCATAAATCCCTTTATGTTAGATACCATAGCCCTGTTGACCATGTTTTTTGCTGCTCTGTATTGGCACTGTTTCGGGTTTAGAGAATCTTGAAGCTACATCAGGGGGGAAAATAATTGTTCTTGTATACTTGCTCAATGGATCCTTTGGCGGTCGTGATCTCAGTTACATCTTAAACAGTTTTGTGATCACTTCAAAACTTCTCTTCTTCTTGGCTAGATAGTCCTTTGCTTTTTTCTGCTTTGTTCTGTTTGTGAAAAGTCATAAGAATGCTGATCCTCTTTTATAAGCTTATATGAAATTTTGAAAGCACATATGGCATAAAATTGACGCAGACATCAGAGCTACACGAAATCAAAGCTGTTTAAGGCTATCATATTGTCTGTTTACAAAGATTTGTATATTTCTGGTGAAATTGTTCTCAACAGACTTATTGTTAAATGCCATTACATGACAAAAAAGGTCAATATACAACCCTTTTAATTTCCTTCTCAACCTGCCCATGGTTATTGAAAAGTCCTATTTGAAACATTGGTTCTTTTCTGGCATTTAAAATGATTTGAAGACTTACTTAAAAGAATTATGTAACTTCATAAGACCAAATAAATCTAATAAGGGTCTAATAGTTTTCTAAAAACATTCTTTATCTACCAAAAGCTTAAGCTAAAGCCGAACTCTAATTAAACTTGACTATTTTCTAGTCTAACTAACCTTCGCTTCTCTGTTAACGATAGCTTTTCAACTTGCTGTTCTTCGGGGCGATTAACTCTTTCGGGGTTGAAGAGATGTCTTATTATTATCCTTATTGGTGTTACAAATTGCGAGCTTTGTGTTTGTGGCTTTCTTGTGAGATGTTTGGAGTTGGGGTAGCTCATGCTTGGTGTGCATGTACGGCGCGTACGCGCCACCGGCCTCAAGTGAGGCTGTTCGCCTGATCGCCGATTTCCTCAAAGTAGACCTACCGGCGCGGATCAATCGGCCAGCCGGCCATACAATAATCTTGGTGAGGACATTAAAAGGAATATATTATTTGAAGTGGCATATCTATAGCTTTAAATATTATTAAATTGCATTAAAGGATACATTTGTATTTTGGTGAGAGATCCAGTGCCCTATATAAGATGGCACAGCTCCTCTGTTTTTACAGATATAAAAAAAAATAACCTCGTTACTGTTCCTTTATGTGTTGCGTTGCTCATGCCAGAAAGTTTTAAGGTAAGTTGAGGTAGAGTCTGAATTTAATTCATGAAAGGTTAAATGTGATGATTTGGAAATGAATCCATCCCCAAGACACCTACAAACAATGTGACGACAAAGTGGTTTGAAAAGGAAGATATGACAGAATGATAAAATAAATAATATAAATTTATACAATAAGACTATATCTGTCACTCTAATTTTTCCATTTCCATTTTGGCCATTTTCATAAACTCACATGCATTCAGACAAAAGTGAGAAACAACCATTGCGTGTTCGTCATTTCTGTGTTAGGTGATCAAACCTACCATCTGCATTATTCCTTAAGTCCTCCAGAGCTTCTGTTCTACCCTGTCTGACTTCGGACAGAATTGTTTTGGCACATATTGATATGGATTTGTTTTCTTACAGTTCGCCAGTCAGTGTGTGTTACTCTGCTGCTGTTTATTTCATAGGGGACAGCCAGATGGTGTGGGTGTGTGTGGAAAAGTGAGCGGTGTAGAAAATATTTCATCTTGGCAGTATGAAATGCATCAGTAACTTCTCAGCCTCTGGCAAAAGGCCCTTTTTCTGTCATCAATCCTCTTTTCAGTTAATATTGTCTTTTCAAATTTCAAAATAAACTACTTTTTAGTGTGTACGTGTATTTGTACGTACACCTTAGTCTCCGAAGTCTTCCAGCCAATTGATGTGAGATGCAGGGTGTGGCTGTCAATGCCTTTTTTTCTACATATTCAAATAGTTTGACATCTGTTTGTATAAGGGGACGAAAACACACCCCCTTCATCAAACACACACTCCCGCACCTCAACAGAACACACAAGCAAGGAGAAGAGATTTTTAAACTTTTTTTGAGGTTGGTGAAGTTCATGGAGGGACACTCGTCTCTCGTGTGAAACAAGATCCAATGTGTCCTCTCTTTTCTTTTTCCTTTTCTTTCTGCAGTGATGGAGCCCATGACGGTGACAACGTCAGTGGTCGGACCGGAGGAGTTCGACCGCAACGCCCCCAGAATCTGTGGTGTGTGCGGTGACAAGGCAACCGGCTTCCACTTCAATGCCATGACGTGCGAAGGCTGCAAGGGATTCTTCAGGTTGGTGTCATCCCTCCGAGTTATGATCACTTTGTCCGTCTATATTTACTTGCATCACCTCATCAGCACGGTGCCAATGAAGAGCATCAAGTAGACATTTGAAGAAGAGTATAGATGTATCATGGCCTAATGTCACTATGTAGTGTGCTTGATCTTATAGTAAATTTTGTGTTCTTAGAACAATATGCAAATCCTCAGCCAACGCTGTCATTGCCCTCTAGTTTTCTGTATAAATAGATATGTGTAGATATGTAATGGTTCTCAACATTTATATTTTAATAAAGACTTTTAGGTGTAAATTCTACCATGATCGATAATTATTGGTTTCATCACTATTAGATCCCTTAGTATTTTATTTAATTACTATCATATCCCTTTGTAAATTATTCTATTACTATTAGATCCATTTATGTATTACTGTATTACCATTAGATCCCTTTGTATATTACTCTATTACTATTAGGTCCCTTAAGCGTGATTCACCATCTGTCCAAACAGTTGCATATTTTTTAACCAACGCCGGTAATAAAGGATCGGAAAATGTAATAGACTAATAATAACTCGTTTGTATCCTACAGGCGCAGTATGAAGCGTAAAGCATCATTCACCTGTCCGTTTAATGGGAGCTGCACCATCACCAAGGACAACCGACGACACTGCCAGGCCTGTCGTCTCAAACGCTGCATTGACATTGGCATGATGAAAGAATGTGAGTCAACTTTTACTGACTTTCTATCAATGCTGCTGGTTTGACTCATCATGTCACCAGTAACACCCGTTTATGACGTTGTTGTTTTAACATTTCTTCCTTATTTTTGTGATCCATGTTTCTTCCTTATTATTATTATTATTATTATTATTATTATTATTATATTCTTTATTTAACCATGTAAAATTAGATTAAATATCTCTTTTCCAAGAGTGGACTGGCCAAGAGATCAGCACAGAAGCCTCTACAATTAAAAATAAAAATAAAATACGATAATGATTCATAATTTTCGTGATCGAATATCTGAACTTCAATGATTCTGCCGTTTTTTTAAAGTAATAACATAAGCTCCTTCTAAGCAGTGTTCTGTTCCAACTCGCTGTTACTGGCCCTTTCAGACGGTGGCCTTATGGGTATTGTGTATCTGTGACGTGGGGGATTATGGAACATGTCGTTTGTTTTTGTTGGAGAACTTCTGTCCTGTTGTCGTCAAGTAGAACCACTCAGTAGTTCTATGTAAAGATCCCAATCTCTGTTTCAGATTTTGTTCCAGACTCCAATTTTCTTAGCTTAGCTAGGGCTGTATAACTGTATATTACCTAGAGCTAAGCGAGCTAATGTGAGAGACAGTAGAGGTTGGAAAGCTAACATCACATAGCTCAGGCAAATATAGGAGTAGTAGTTTATTATCACCTCTAAACTTCAATTTCTGATTACATCACTTATATATTTTCTCTTTATTGCACTTTATTTCTTCGTTATTTCACAAAGGATAGTCATCCCTCTCTATCCTAGCTCCATGATAGAGATGCTCAGTAGAGCTGCCAGGAGGTAACACTTAAGTCCCAAAGTTGCTTTTACCAATGATCATGTTCTTATAGTCAAACCAAAATGTAATTTCAGAAATGTCATCAAATTCATTTTTGAATCACTCCTTTGAGTTGATTCAGGTGAATGTGTCCATGGTCACGTACTACAGCATCTCTTAATGATAGTCAGTTAATCCTCACATTAGTTGGGCAGTTTACAAAGCTGAAGACAGTGGCATTAGCCTTAAGAATCACCTCCTGACAGACATCTTTTGAGAAGCATATAAAACAACTCTTCATTGACCAATATCTACTCCACATTAAAAATCTTGAATCTAGCATTATTAAAAAAAAGGTGTCATTTGTCTCCGATTTTATCGTGAAGTAATTTCTAGTCCCGCCAAAGGAGGAAGATTATTGTTGTCTGTCCATTTTTTTTCCATCTACAACCACATAATTGAACATTTTCTTTCGACTTTTCCTCAAAAACAGCTGGAAAGATTTCAACAGAGTTTCACTAATGCATTGTAGAGACCCTGACCCTTTGTGTCTCAAAAGATCTATACTTTTTTTATTTGCTTGTATTTGTGCATTTTAAGCACATTTGAATTTAGATGAATCATGTCTTTTGCAACAACTTAATCAAGTATGGTGTTTCCTCCTGTCCTTAAAAAACTCTCTTTGGAGGGGCCCTAAAATTCTGCGTCCCGTCATTGTTTATTTTTACATTTGTAGGTACATTTGAACTAAGTGATTTTTCAAATAAGTTTGTTTACATTCATCTATGTTAGAGTTTTTAGGGTGCAGGTGTCCTCAGACACATTTTTTCTATTTATTACATTGTGTCCATCAGGTTTCCAAATTACACTTATGTTCATTGACTATTGGACCAGAATTATCTTCCAAACTATTGGTGATGTCACATGTCATATTTTCTTGTAAATCTTCTTGTCAATTCTGTCAGATGACTGTTAGTATCGCATGCTCATTTGCTTCCTTGCGTTCTCTCTATTCCAACAGCAAAGCAGATTTCAACCATTTCTTTGCATTATCATTGTTTGTCCTTATTCACCTAGTTATACAAATTTCTTGATACATTCTTAATGGCACATTCAATTAAACTCATCTAGATTGGTGCACATGACGTTTTTCTGACTTAATCAAATTTAGATGTAGCAAAAATGCAGGTTCTTTTTATTAAAAGATGATTTTCCTCTGTCAGAAGGAAGTCAATTATGTACCATTCCCACTTTGTTCCCCTATTTTCAAACATGATTAGGTCCCAATGCTTAAGACTGAGCCACTTTTGATTTGTAAAGGCCCTAAAGATGTGCATCGAATAATTGGTTTCACCAGTTTTCCCATTTTCATATTTTTGGGATTTTTTTTTACCCAAGTGACATGAATCAGTTTTTGTGTTAATTTGCTCTCATTCACCCATCCAGATCAGAAACAATACAAGTTTTCCATTAGTGGGGACATACATTTTCTATTTTACTGTTTTTTCTTATGAAGTTGTATTTCCTAGCTATCATCATTTAATAATAATAATAATAATAATACATTTAATTTATAATGATCTTTACATTTGGGTCAAATCTCAAAGTACTAAATTATATTATATCTTCCAGCTATTGATGATATTATCTTCATTTGCTTTCTAATACTCTGGGTATGAATAGAAATGGTCAATAAATGCAATACATTTCATTAATTTTAGTATCTAACTGTCTGGAGAGACTGACAACAGGTGAACTGGTCCAGGCTTCACACTAGTTTCCTGCTTGCATAAGATGTAATCTAATACTTAAAGACACTGAGGAGGATTGGCAGCAAATAAAATCAGTGGTAGGGGAAATTGATCTGATTTGCAACAATAATGGATATGCATGAGCCAGGCTGTACCATCTGGTAAAATCAGGATCAAATAGCTCCTGCAAATAATAATTAGTTTATTTAATAATAGATTTATCCTCCCAGATGGTGTGTCCACCATTGGTCCTTATTGAGATGCTGTTAATTAAAGTATAGTTATGTTGCTCCATGCTAAAATGTAGCTAGAGTCAAACTGTATTTTCCTATATGTTTGATAGTATTAACCATGCTAGTTATGCATACAGTATCACGACTTAATACAATCACTGCACAGTGAAGGAACAATGGGACATCACCTCCTCAGCCTCATGGTAATGCAAAATGACACTGTCACAGCTGATCCCCAATGATTAAAATAAGGAGAAGTCTTTATTCAGCATGTTAACAAGTTATAGCATTATCATCACATTATGACATTCATTAAAAACTAATCCTACTATAGGAAGTACTACTAATAGCCTTTCATCAGGATAATAATGACAAGCAGCAGATGAAAGGAGGAGAGTAACAGAATAGGAAAAAGATGGATGTTTAACAGTGGTTGGCTTTCTTCACAGGCACACAATGGTCTGGGCCACATTTCACACACAAATACGTGTTATGTCTCTGTGTGTGTTTGTATGAAGAGATGACACAGGGTAGGGTTGACAACTAAGTGTCTATTTCACTTTAGGAAGAAGTTAAAGGACAAGTGGAATCAGATTGTGAGGCCTATCAGTATTTATGGTCTCTTATTTCTCACAGGATATATACGATGATATTTCTACAGTGAGCCGTAAAGCATTATTTATATTCCACACTGCCTGAACAGCACCTAACCTTTAATAATGAACCTGTTTAATTAAGGCCCACCGTAATTACACAGGCTTAGTCACTCTTGGGTGGTACTGAAAACAAATGCTAGCATCTAGTTTTAACATTTAAAAGCATAATTCATATTATTAGCTCGCACTAGTTCCTCACTGTCGCCTGAAGGCACCATGTATGTGTTCGTCTGTAGTCGGTGATTGTAGCAGTATAATTTATCAAAATGTTATTATGCAGTGCAAATCCCCTGGGTCACCTCTATTTACTTCCAGTCCCTCTGTGCAGTTGTGTTATGTACATCTGCTCATAACATGGCAATAATTCTTTTTTCTATTTCAAATAAAAACAATGTAATGGTGTAGTCATTGCCTCAGCTTATGCATCTTCATCCATGTTACTGCGTGCATCCTCGTGCTGTGGACATGATAATATGGTGATAATTGGAAATATATAAATATAATATATAATCAAAATGAGTAATTACCAATGACAGAATGTGACCAAAATATTTTATGTAAGAACTATCTGAATGCACTTCAGTCACTTGTCTTTAAGGTGCAGTTTGTCAAATCATGTTATAGGTCTCTGAATAAATGAGATATAATATTCATGCAATTGCTTGGAGAAAGCCTTTTATTTCTACGGATAGTTGTAACATGGCAGCCTCACTCTTCCATTTCTAGCCACTCTGATCCGTCCCTGATATGGACACTAGGATAATTTTTGTCCTAAGGACATACATTTTATGGCTTCTATGGGAAGCTGTGTCTAAGGCCTATCAGCTCTCAGCTCAGAACTGTTTCTGTTTGTCTTTGTATGTGTTTGTGACATCTGTGAGCTGTGCCACCCCTACACTAATCTTGGGAGAATTTAGAGTGATGTCATGACAGGACCTCCATGCTTGTGAATTGTATGTATTTGCTTGCTGTGTTTATTTGTGCCAGTGTGTGTTTGTAACAGGATTAGAATTGTAGGATTGTCTGTAAATGTTTTTGCTTCTGTATGTATCCCCAGTCACAGTGTCTTTCAGTAGAAAACCTTCCCATGCCACGCTTCCCTCCATTTTCCTACTTAATTCGGCTTCTTTATCCTCCCTCTAAGTCTTTGCCTTATCGCCTTGACAAGTTCTACCCGCATTACCTTAAGTGCCAGATGCTCATTTTATAGTGGGATGATCAAAAGAATTGCTTGGTCTTCAAGACCATCAAGTTTTTCTTACATTTCCTGTCTGCCTTTGTTGATTGTAAAACTCACACACCCACTTTTGCACTTTTGAACCTTTGCAATACATCACTTTGGTTAAATTAGCCACCCATCCAGCAAATTCATTGCACATGATACCGAGCTTTACAAGTGTTAACTTTTTTTAACAAATCTCTGAGAAATTACCTTAGTATGTTTATACTCTCTGCCTTCCTGCCACCATGCACACTTTCATTTTGATCTGTTGATAAGCCCTTCTGCTTACCAACTGTTCACACTCAGCATGTGCGGGTGCCCTGATGCCTGGTTGACCTGATTTTACCCCTTCAACATCTTAGGCCGAGAGCAGCAGTGGAAAAATATTTGCCACACACCAAATGCAGCTTGACATATTGCACCAAATCTAAGTGTTCTCAGCCTCCATTGTGTCCAACTGGATGACCAGCCAGTTAATGAGTAAGCCCGCTGTGAACCTCAGACCTTCACAACAGGGCCATTTTCTCCCTTTGTTAGTATCTCTAACATTACCAATGTTGACCAAACCCTAACTGTTTGCCACTCTTTCTCTCTTTAGTTATTTACTTCTCTCTGCAGTGCAGTGCACCACAGCACCACATCCAATCAGTCACGTTACAAACAGCAAACTCTCTTTTTGGTAAAGTCCTGTGAATCTGCCAAGTGCTGTTGGGTGGTCAAGATGTTCCTTTGATCGTCTGTTAATTTTGTGGACTGCTGCCTTAATGATGCCATCCAGGGCTCAAACTTGGCTGAAGACTGACTGGTTCAATTATGTCCCAGCCTCAGAATAGCTGCTTTGATAGCCTGTGCCAAAACTTTGACCAAACTGTGCCTATTCATGATAGGGCAGTGCTGTAGTCTTGGATGTCCTCACCACAAGGAGTGGTTATGGGCAGTCCACTCCTGGCTGGGGACTAGATGGACATTGGAGGGCAGCCAAAACCTAATTAATGACAGTGGGTCAAAGGAGATGAACGCCAAATAAATCCTTTGGTTAGAGAAGCAGTCCGATTTATTCAGTAGCCTTTTTCAGCCTGTGTAGCCAAACTGTTGTTGTCGTTGTCTGCATTGCCACATTATGCTGTTATATAACGCTACTTCTGTGGTTGCAGTTTCGGGTACAATCACTGAATTTCCCCTTCAAAAATAGTTGTTTACAGCTTCTAGGAAAACAACCAGTGTTTAGTGTGACGTTCATGATCTGAGCACCATTAAATTTAAAGTCGTTCATGCCATCTCACTGATCTTGTAAATCAGCAGTTACTGATTAAATATGTATTTATTTAGTGTGTTTATTTCTTTGACGTGGATAGATGCTTTCCATTGTGTAGGCTCAGAGATGTAGCTCGCCACAGGACAGCATCATTTTGATGCCATTTTAAGAGTAGGTAACCATTTAGAAATTTAGTTCAAAGCCAATGTAGAGCATGATGACAGACCTTATTCAGAAATAGAGAAATGGTGTGATGTGTTTTTATCTTAATAGTCAATGCCAAACCCATAACCCTTACTAAATGGCATAATTTATCAAACTAAATCTTAAGATCCCTTCCACACATGCATTAATACATACATTAAAATTGGCTAATGTGTGTCTGAAAAAAATCGTTTTTGCACAATTACTAATTCTACTTGTATGTGCATTGGAAGCTTCCTTTTTCAACATCACAGTAGTGCATGTGTAATATTAGACCAGAACTGACTTTAAAACTATTAGTGCTGTGACTGTCACAAATAATGCCTGTAGGTCTTTCTCTTAATATTACGTTTACTGCGACTACATAGATAATTTATACTTTGAGTTATCAATGTGATTTAGTGTCAGACTTGACACACCCACTTCATTACACGGCTCTTAACATCCAAGTGTAGGAAGGAATGAAAAGCACATTTCTGACTGGAGGGGATCTTGAATGTCAGTAAAGTATGTTGGGATAGTTTCACTGTTGCTGCAAGAGGCACAGACTTGCCGCCATGTTCACAAGTCGTGAACACGTGGCTCTGGCCCCTATCTCTCTCTCTTGCAAATGCGAAATGTCTGGCAGTCATGCTGTTTGACTGTCTGCCTGCGATGTTGAGCCCTTCACGGGCAATAGGTCAAATGGCTGATATGGGTCAAGGCATTCAGGTGTCAGCATTACTTCAGCAGAGATTTCAGAAATATTTGACAAGAATTCCAACTTAAAGTACAACAGAAGTAGTTTATTATAACTGATAAATACAATATGTATATGTATTTTCAGTGTAAGTCGGTGCATGTGTTCAGTTGGTTTCTTGCGGAATGGCTTGTGATGATTCCACCGAAATTCTAGCTTCCTCCCTTTTAAACAATAGTATAAAAAAAATATTATAATGTGTTTTCTTTTAAGACCGTCTATTTATATCCATTACTTAAGAACCTCTTTTTATTTTCTCTGAATATTTTAAGGCATGGCAGATTTTGAGTTTCACACCGGCTGTTTATCCTCTGCAACACAGATGTGTTGCTCGAAAAGAACATTTTGACTGTAGGAGTTGTATTTAATACTCCTACTAAAGTTAATTTAAACGGACATAATGCAAAGAAGTGAAATCAAGTTGAACCTAGCCTCTCCAACTCTTGAGTTTATATTGGAGCCGTCTTTGTTGGGTAATTATTCAAAGGCATTGAGATACAGACCTATATCAAATGTGACCAACCAAGGTTTTCTGACAATTCACTGTTTATGGCACACAACAAAATGTAATCCACAAAAAGTTGCTTATCACAGCATGGGGTCATTATTCTATCTTTAACACTGTGTTTCTATCAGCAGGGCAGGTGTGCCTGTGTTAGTTCTGCCCTGTTATCTTTAGTTATGTATTGCAATCATTTTATGTTTTAGGAGTAAAGCATACTCCTAGGAGTAGTGTCAATCGATTTAACACTTTAATCACTAATAATAACCTACGGTTAATCTTGATCGATCACAATTTAAAAATACTAGTATTTGTGTGTACTAATGGGGGGCGGTCGACAAATTGGCATCCCAAAATATTATCTATTACAAATAAAATGTTATGAGCTTTTCCGCATTGTGTTTAAAGTAAAATCTCTTGATAAATATTTGATTTTGCTCAGGACACTTTGAGGTTTACAGATTATTCAGGAGTATCGACTTTTTTACTATGCAAAGCATCAGGATGAGCTCACACTGAATTAATTCACTATCCAATGAATATTTTAATGAAGGCAGAGGTACGATCATACTACGATGCTACTTCAGGAAATGTAAGTAATGGCAAAGACATTAGCTCATGTTGCCAAATGTACACTACGTAGTGATTTCTTTCATGAGATGTAGATCTTATTAGCACTGTTCTTCTGGAAGTTGGTTTACAACATTTCCAAGATATCAAGATGGGAAAACAAACTCAACAGTAATAATTTGTCTTCCGAAGTATTGTGTTTTTAAATCCAATGGAAATGATGTAAATCTGGTGCCATCTGTTAAAATTTATGAGTATTGTGAAAATAAAATAAAGTAGTGTAATTCGCCCAAGAAATGTGGAAGTGGTTTACAAACCAGTCATCTAGTCAGACCTAAAATGACCCACTATAAATTTCTACATATAATCAATTTTGCACCGTCCATAAAGGCTCCATCATCTACTTTTCAAAGCTAGCTTTGAGTGTTTGCCGAGTTTCGTTTTCCCATCAATTCATCCGAAACTGGATTTATTCTTTAAAATGTAGCCATTACTACATCAGCCAAAAAAATTACAATATGCTCACTAGACATCAATAATACTAAATTACTCAATTGAATAAAGCTTAATTTACTGAGGCAAATGTTTAAAAGATCCAGTCCAGAGACGCATTAACAAGCTTCAAGTCTGATGAATGGGTAGGTGCTATACACAGGAAGTGACTGTTGCTAACTTTAAATGTCTGTATCAAAATACAAATAGAAAAATAATGCCCTATGACAAATACTCCGGTATGTGAAGAAATCTACTTAGTCTGATGTTCGTAGATCATAACCAATATCATAGGTGATCAAAGACAGCAAAGTTTCATGAAAGTTTAAATATACCTAAGGATATAAAAATAAGAGAAACTGAATAAACCAATAATGAGACAAACATTTTGTCGTTTTTTTAAGGAGATGTGGATAGACCTGTTATGTCCAGAAGTATATGATGTATAGACGTATGGACCAGGGTCATCTTTGGCACGGCCATGAAATCTTGTCTGACTCTCTAGTCTGACTCTCTAGTCTGACAATTAACACATTGATGGTCAACTATTGTGTTTTACTGTGTGTAACAACATTTTGATGCGGATGGTCTAAGGACGGTGGGTTCTCTCTACAGTTTGTCACGCCATAAGTAGACTTCTTGATGTAGAAACAGTTCAGTGCCATTTGGTCATTCAGTGATCAACACTACTGATATGGTTTGTGTTTATTTAGTTTTTTCTTTCTCAGCCTTTGTGAAAGTGTATCTGCTGCTTATTTCTTTCCGCGGCTTATAGAGAAGGTGATGCGTCCTCTGTTGAATCCTCTTTTGCAGTCATTCTCACAGATGAGGAGGTTCAGAGGAAGAAGGACATGATATTGAAGAGGAAAGAAGAAGAGGCGGCCCGGGAGGCAATGAGGCCACGTCTCAATGAAGAGCAGGCCCGGATCATCTCCTCCCTGGTGGAAGCTCACCACAAGACCTATGATGCCTCCTATGCTGACTTCTCCCGCTTCAGGGTTAGTTTGATCTAAAGTGTCTTCCTTGAGAAAAATCACTAACAGTGGCGTAGCCAAAAATCCCTTTGTTCTGCACTTTGACTACAGGTGGAGTGGGTCATACTGACATGCATGGGAAGAATGAGTTCCCTGAAGCACATAATATAGATATACTATAACACTTGTCACTTAAAAGCAAGTTAATACAGAAACAAAACAAGTTAAATAAGGCTTCAGAAAATTAGGCAGATGGTTTTAATCTTATCTGGGGTTGATGCAGATGTAATGTACACAAGCTTGTTTACCTAAACACGCCTCTGGATGTAAAGACTTGACATTTTGCTACGAATAGGACCTGGGGTGTATATCAGAAAATGGGTTTTGCAATCTCTGAGTTAAACCCCGGGTCCTGGGTTGATCAATCCTGGGATGAAAAACTCAAAAGTTTTCATTTCCAGAACCTCTGATCTGAATTGGTTCAATCAAGTCTGAGTTAAATTCTTCCACGCAAGCCAATCAAAAACCGTCATAAACGGAGCTCAGACACTGTGATTCACCATTGCAACCGGGGAGATGCTACGGTCGCCATGCTTCACGCCATTTGAGTTGGAAGTTTTAAGGCACTCAGAGATGTCGAAAAAGAAAACAGGCATGGGAGAAAATTGTTGAGTTAATCTATCTACTAGTTTTACTGTGTTTTCTCACTTTGGTTTTGAACATATTTATAATAAAGCTATTAAAAAAATGTATGATAGCTTTTTTAATAGCTTAATTTGTTAAAAAACAAATAAAAAGAGAGCAACATAAGGACTATTCAGATGTGAGAGACATGATGTGAGATGTTTAAGATGTACGGTGGAAAAATGGTATTCTGATAAACCCTGAAATGAAAACACATTCAAACCGCGTCCCTCAGTCCTCTCCTGACGTCAGTCTATTGACATGACAAAAGATTGACTGACATGTCACGTCTGACAGCTCTACCTCACGCTCAGATGGAGGAGGAGTCCAGAACAAACTCAGGCTTTGGTAAAGTAAACCTGCCAACGAGCAGGTTAAGCCGGGCTTACACTGTACAATTCAAGCCCTATTCACACTTGCAAATGAGCTTTAGGACTGCGGGGTCTTTCTGGTGTGTAGGAAATTTTGGCAAGGTCTCGACTCGATCGGCTGATGTCAGCGCCTTATTTTCTCTCTGGGCCTGTGAAAAGTGGTGGAGCGTCTGAGTTGCCAATGGTGACTCGACGCGTGGTAATAATAAAAATAATAAGTAATAAGCAGTCATAAAGCAGAAAGTGCATTTTGTGGCTAATAAGAAAGTACCAATAAGAGATGTTCACAGCTGTCAGCGGTGCTTGCTATAAAGTTAACACTCTATACAGTCAAACGTATCTGGCTTACCTCCAAGACTCTCTGCAAAATAGATCATCAATACTATCCACGACTCTAGACCCCAACAAGTCCAGATATGCCGGCAACTTAAAAAAATAAAGAAAGAAGGCGTTTCGGCACACAGGATGGCAAAAAATAATCAAGACAGCTCGTCATCTTTTTTTAGTTGGTCGCTAACAAACAAACTTTTTTTCTTCCTTTGTGCTTTCAAACAAAACTTAATTGACAAAATACAAAGAACAGGCTGCAGAAGCCGGACAGGTCGCATGTTGTGAGCACACGTCACGCGGGAGGATCTGATCATGAAGTGGGAGCACACCAGTGGTGAGCTTCCCCAAACATTTGGTTCGTACAGTCTAAGTTGGAATAAAATGGCCCTGACTCAAAAGTCGTACAGTGTAAGCCCAGTTGTAGGTACAGAGTAAGTTACCACGGTCACTCAGTCAGAGCTTAATTTACCTGGTTTTCTGGAATGGAAAATCCAGAGTTTCTCTCATCTCATGCTTAACAAACTAAGAGTTTCCACTGAACTTGCTTCCTGAAATAGCCCCCCAAAGAATGTCTGTTCAGTTAGTTAAAATGTTTTTATAAATATTTTGTTTAAAAAAATGCCCTTCCCCGTCTATTATCATGAAAACTGTGAAAGTGTGATTATTCCAAAGATGGTAAAGGTAACACAAACAAAATTCCAGTATAAGTTGACTAATTTCAGTTATAACAATTTATTTTGGCCTCGTCATTTCATCATTCTAACCTTTCGGCCTGGTGGCCTTCTTCGGAGCATGAAAGAAAATTGGAGTTCAGACAATTTATAAACAGGAAGTGCTTTGCCATTGGCTCAAACAGTCAGATCATCATACCTTCTGAGGTCAAAAAGTCTTCTTTCTTATTAATATGATAAAAAAAAAAGAAGCTAAACAGACTAAGCAGCGCAACATAGAATTTACAATTAACTCCTACCTGTTCAGAGAAAACATTTGAAGGCCATCATTCAGTCCAGCAGGTGTCATCGTGTTGAGTATGGAGATCAAGTACATCTCTCTTTGAGTGAGTAAGTTTGGTAGGTGCCCCCCCTGGTTGGAACCGTGCAGGCTCACAGTACCATGTAAATGAATGAAATCAACAAGTTTCAACCTGATTTCTTTCCATTGCTCCAGATTGGCTTTTCACCTGGGCTTATTATTTAAAACTTGACTGCACCTTTGATAACTCCTTTAATGGAAAATGATTATGATATTATCCCCTCTTCAAGTGCCATCTAGTAAGATATAAAAATTCATGCTTGCGTACACTTTTTGATACCCCCCAAAAAAAAGAATCCTACAAATGTAAGAATCCCTACAAGTGTAAAGAAGCATCCTCGTGTAACCTGGTGAGGATACTGGCTGAGAGCCTCCTGGTGTGGGCGGTAATTATCTGTACTTCGATTCCTCAGCTCAAGGAGGCATCCAGGAGGAGAAAGAAGCCAGCAGTCACAGTGCTGCGAAGGTATTACAGTCAGGATGTTCATACGTTTGTATTTCTCCGTGTATTCACAGCCTCCAGTGCGTGAAGGTCCGGTAACACGCAGTGCCAGCAGAGCTGCCTCCCTTCACTCACTCTCTGATGCTTCATCTGACTCATTCAACCACTCACCTGGTGAGATGCACCAAGAGTTCTCATCTGACTGTCCGTGGTCTCATTTTGATGCCTCAGGGTTAGCTTTGCTAAGGACACAGGCATGAAAAGAATACAAATAAAATAATCATAGACATTCAATCTTGGATGTTTAGTATAGTATTGAATGTGCCAATGACAGTGAATCACAGCTATTCATGCCCCCCCTTCCAAACAAGAAAACATGCACACACAAATCCTGCCAATTCTGTTGGCAGGATAATTCTGTTTTACCTGGTGAGTCTTTACTCCTGCTCTGAAGATGATTTTCCTCTTATGTTTATTTAGGTCTGGAGAATTAGAGTGTGAAACCAGGCCAGTGATTTAATTTAATGTTCGAAAAATGCAAAACAACTTCCATACAACAAGCATCTGTCATAACCAAGAGAGCAGTCCAACAATGGGAACAATCCAACGGCCAAGGGCGAAGTCCAAGTAACAATCAGAGTCTACATAAAGAGAAATCACAAAAAATGGCCTTGGGAAAGGGTCACAGGAAACGCTAGGAAAATTGACTGGAACTTTGACATCCATGTGATGATCAACAACAAACTGCCACAGAAAGACAGGGGGGAGCACAGACTAAATACACTGAGGTAATGAGGCACAGCTGGGGGGGGAACACAGGATCACATGATGGTCAATCACACAGGAGGAGAACAGGAGCAAAGGAAAGAAAGGAGGAAAGAGCATGAGTGACAACACACAGGGACAACACTAACACTGTAGAAACAAAATACAATTAAAAAAAAAACAGAGCGAATTAATTAAAGGGTAAAACACATCTGAGAAATCTTGACAGGAAGTGAAAAACAAAAATGACTACACAAGATAAAATAAATCAGGAAAATAGAACACAGAAGAAAACCTTAAAAATAGAAGATCAATAAATAAAATGTACCGAGAAAATAAAAGCAAACTAAATAGGAACAGAGTTATGATAATAGAATGTTGTTTACTTTGAACATAACTGCATAATCACAATTTAAAACAAAAGAAAGGCATTCAAAATAATATTCCATGCAAATAGGTCATGTTTGTTCCACCTTGTATTTTGGTAAATTTGATTTAAACTGGATTTTCCTTTTGCTTCATATTGCCCATTAGAGCTGAAATAGCTTAAAGGTGGATTACTGTTCTTAGTCTTTCCAAGAAACAAAGGCCATAGTGGACATAGATCGGTTCTCTGTGGACGTTGATACAATGTGTTAATTTGTCTGCCACAAGGCATGAAATTACCTGTAAAAATGTCTCATGCCTCTATCATGCCTCTATCATGCAAGATATTATTTACTGTGTTGTTCATAGGTGCTGCTCTGAGAAAGCTGAAGTGATGTTAGATGCTAGATTTGTACTATAAGAAATACCACATGTAAAATTATCTATTCCTACTTCCAACTACTATATGCAAGGACTAGTCAGTGTTAAGTAACCATGCTGGCCTAGCTAGCTTTCCATCTGATGTCTCTTGGTTCTTTGAAATGTCACCTTGTGCGACCTCGCATTGGCTCTAACATGTCTGTGTATACCGACGACTTCCTTTAAATCACTTCCTTAATCTGCCCCTCCCCTCGCCTGGTTTCCTCCCCTTGAACTCATCTTGTCTCTTAATCCCCTCCTCAGAGTCGGTGGACACGAAGATGAATTTAAGCAGCCTACTGATGATGTACCAGGACGGCGCGAGCAGTCCAGACTCCAGTGAGGAGGACAGCAAGTATTCCATGCTGCCCCATCTGGCTGACCTGGTCTCCTACAGCATTCAGAAGGTCATCGGCTTTGCCAAGATGATCCCAGGCTTCAGGTACAAACCTTATGCGTGCAGTGTTTGAGATCAGGTTTAAGTAGATTTCACAGGTTTCAGTACAGTGTAGCAGCAGGTCGTGGTTCGTAGCATATCATCTTTCTTTATTCTAGGAATCATGAAGATCAGCTTGACTTATTGGGTGAATTTTCGACACGTTTAATTAAAAGCTGTAAAGAAAAGTTGATAAACCTAGGATAAACCTAAGTGAAATATTAATGGTCAGAATTTACAGCTTCTGAAATGTGATTTTGATGTATGTATAAAGATCTGATGTGTCACTATGGCCTCGGTAATGTTTTTACTCCATGGGGAGGATAAGGTGCTCAACTAATGCAGAAATGATCAAAGTGATAGAATAATCGAAATAAGAAATTAAACAATTATCCTCACAGCCTTAACTAATAATTGTTTTAATTGTCTGTTGCACTTAAAGTGCTCCAAACCCAACAGACTGAGATTATTCCCTGTACAGGTGCAGGCCAGTAGGAACACCTTTGATTGGCTCTGAAGAGCTCTCATATTATACACACATTTTAATCCTTTGGTGACATAAATCATATTCCAGCTATCTTCAAAAATAACATTATTGCCTCTGCAGCTGTCAGCTGTTTTAATGTGTTGACTGTTTGCAGCATCCCACCAGTGCCACACATTCACAAAGGTTAGCAGCCTCAACAGGCTCCCCACCCACACACCGAGCACAATGATTTACTGCCTAAATGCAAGCAGGACACCAGCTTACAAATATACACAGAGCCAAGAGATAAGTTTATAAATGTATGCACATACGGAGGCCACATAATGAAACAGGAGCAAAGACAGATCCGCACTATGAGCGTATACATAATTTATGTGTTTGTGTTTGCATGTTGGAGCCAGGTATGGGAAAAATGAGAATAATTGTTGATGTGGAGACAACGCAACATTTACATACATATATTCGGAATGTTGGCCATGTTGCAGTGCGTCAGAGGTATTTTCAAGGATTCAAGAATTCAAGGAGCTTCGTCAATTCTGCATTAATTTACCAGATTAATGCAGAATCTATTGATCCAAATGTAAAGTGCATTATAAATTAAATGTATTATTATTATTATTATTATTATTATTATTATTATTATACAGAGAATCGAGAAATCCTTTCTTTCTGACTGAACCACTGTGCAAAAAGTATTAAAGAGCTAAAATCCCTGTGCAATGTATACAATTAGTGAAAAAGGAGAAAAGTAGTAGTTGACGCACAAGACATGAATAATAGTAGGGGTTAATTCAAACACTTTGAGCAGATAGTCCGCTGCATGTTATGAGGATTGTTTCTTAAAAATGTCATCAAAAATATAAAGCCTAAATAGAAAAATATTAATTGTTCAGTTGAATATATGATCCATGTCTTCCCTTTTAAACTTTCTTATAAACTTAAAGGGGTATTTTATCATTCACCACCATTTCAGATTAATTCACACCCAGCAATTTCTCAAAACTGTCCTGATGTATTTTTAAAGTTAGGTCTTGGTTCTGAGCCTGTGATGTATACTGAGGTTACTCTTTAAAATTGATTGTAGATGATTTTTATTGTTCTAAATTTGTATTTAGTAAGAATGAAAGAAGAAAAAACACAACTGGAGATTCCATTTCAATCAAAAATGATGAGCTGAAATGAGCAAATCTCATAAAACTGCAAATTGTGATGTTCATTTTCAGTACATTCTAAATATAAGTGGTCGTGTACTCTTTTTATACTTCAGATGCATCTGTCATTATGTGGAAATTCACATATGTGTAGTTAATTCTGGGGCCTCTAGTGTATGAAGTACAGAGGAGGGGTTTCGCTGAGAATGCATGTGCGCTACGCTTGCATGTGCAGTCTATTGGCCACACAAAGCCTGGGACATTCTGTTGCTAAAGTAACCATGTAATGCATTCATGATGCACACAGTGCTCACCGGTCACACAATCAAACTAATAAATACACACACAGTTGCAAATGGAGATGGTAGTGTGTTTTGTATGTAATAATTGTACATGTCGGACCTTTAAGCTGGAGAGTCTGAGATAGCTGATATGTTATTGCTGATTATATGTTCCTGTGTTCCAATGTTCCAGGCATTTTTTGTATTTCATATTTCTCTTCTTTGTTGTCTAGTAAGCTAATATAATATGTCCATCCGTCTATAAAAATGTCAATACATTCTAAACCTTGTAAAGCCCTCGCTGTTCCTATAACCCTTCCTGAGCAGGAGAGGGTTTACAATGAGTCTGTCCTACCAGGTTAAATTAGACCTCTTAAAGTGCTCTAACCAAAATACGCTTCAGAATCAGGTTCAATTATTGTCATTGCACAGAGTGCAAGTACTGGGACAACAAAATGCAGTTAGTATCTTTACCAGAAGCGCAAATCAGAAGCAGTAAAGTGCAGAGTATCTATTGTTGTGCAAGAGTACATATCCGAGGGGTAGCTGGAGGGTACTGCAAAATGTCCAGGGAGGGGTTGGTCATTGTCCTGTCTTCATAAACCAATTTGTCTATATATATATATATATATGAATAGATATATATCGTAACAATGCACTAACATGAGAATATGAATGTTCCAGAGAGCTTACAGCTGAAGACCAGATCGCTCTGTTAAAGTCGAGTGCCATAGAGATCATCATGCTGCGCTCAAACCAGTCGTTCAACCTGGAGGACATGTCCTGGAGCTGCGGGGGACCCGACTTCAAATACTGCATCAACGATGTCACAAAGGGTTGGTTGCATCTCATCTGTCATGGTGCCGCAGAGAATAGCTTAAAAAGATTTTTGGACCCGTCCTCTTCTTTGTCTTCTGTGCTCAATCTTCAGAAAGTTTCCAAAAACAACACCAAGCAATGCATTGACACTCACACAAACACACTCTCATGGAGAGGGAATCATTCATCGTTGGAGCTGATAACAAACCAGTGATTTTCGTTGTCCTCCTGCCTTATATAATGAAGTCTTACCAGTATTATCCAAACATGCTGCTTTCATGCACACTTACACATTACTATGAGGTTTTCCCTTCAGGTATTTTCATGGAGGCAATAAAATGTCCACAAACACTGACAAAGTTCAGTGTCTTCCCCCATCCCGGGCAGATAGATATTTTTAAATTCACATAGAGAGTATTGATAAATCATTGGAGCCCACTAGTGCACGAAATGTTTGCGTTTATAACGGCAAACTTAAATCCGGATCCAAGTTTCCCACTCAGTGACTCGGCGGCACTGTCACTATAAGATATGATAAGATTTAATTAATGTTTATTTATAGAAATAAATGAATGTTTATTGATTTATGTTTGTGTCCCCCTCCATAGCGGGCCACACTCTTGAGCTGCTGGAGCCACTGGTGAAGTTCCAGGCTGGTCTGAAGAAACTCAACCTGCACGAGGAAGAACATGTGCTGCTCATGGCCATCTGCCTGCTATCCCCAGGTACCGCCTGTGTTTGTTTGTTCATTTGCGTGTTTACCGTGTAGGTGGGCTTCCAGCGGAGTGAGATTGTTAGCAGATTCACTGACTATGAAGCACAGGGTTTTGTGTCACTCTGCTGACCTTAGTTCACCCGAGCATTAATGTGTTTTTGAGGCTGCCCATAACACCATGAATAAACACTTTTACTGGAAGACAACAGTCCAATTAAATTGTGAATTTTCAACATGGGAAATTTATCCTTGTGAGCTTTCACTGAGGAGATGAGGACATTGAATGGCTGTAGTTGCTGGATGAGGCTGATGAATAGCAAGGTCTCTGACAAAAACTCTCTTTTAAAGATTGGTTCCACTATAAGTGTATAAAAGAGCCAAAAAGCTGAAAGTGATTTCCAGTCAAGGCTGGCAAACATTATTTCACTTCTGTCTAAACACCAAAACTTTTTTGAAAATTCGATGAATCCTAACTATTTAGAGAAAATCAGCCTTATGATTGTGATTTATGTCAAAATCATAACTCACTCATCATTCAATGTGAACTTTAAGACATTTTAATGTCCATATATAAGAGTCAGTCAGACAAATCATGACTGGAATGTTTATTATTACAGCAGTGGGACATAGTCTGAATTTAGCTCTGATATGTTTAACATAGAGATTTTGAGGGGAGTGATAAACTAATGAACCCCCTTACATGGAGCCTACATGTGGAGACTGAGGTGTTGGTGAGGCTCAAAGCACAAGTGGGGGTGTGCTTGGTGGCGAATGTGAAGAATATTGCATGTCATGTGGGTAAAGCGTTGTGCTGTTAGGGCCAGTCCGACCTTCTCTGATGGCCCATATGAAGACATGGTCAGAATCAGACGATTATATTTTCAGAATTTAAGGGCGACGCTGGCAGAGTTGGTAGTGCTCTTGTCCACTAATCTGAAGATCGCTGGTTCAGTCCCCAGCGCTTCAGGTCTACATGTTGGAAGTGTCCCTGAGCAACATACTGAACCTCAAGTTGCTTCCAATGGCTGTTCCATCCTGTTGGTGCGTGAATGATGACGTGAATAGTTGTCGCACCTGATGAGCAGGTGATGCCTAACATGGCGGCGAATGTTATCACTGCATGATTGTTTGCGTGGATGGATGAATGCTGACTTGTGTCGTAAGGCGCTTTGGGTCGAGCAGACTGGAAAAGCTCTACATAAGAACGGACCATTTATCATTTAGAACAAATTCAAACTCATTGTTGAAATAGGACTGGGCTGTTTATGCTGTCAGCACTGGCCTCTGTATCAGTGGAAAGGATCTTCTAATGCAGTGGAAAGGCATTCTTGTCCTATACGACCGTGTCACTTTCAGCTATTTTTAACCAAAGAAAGGAGGACATACTTTTTCTATTTCCACTATTATTATTATTATTATTATTATTATTATTATTACTATTTTACAATTGCTGAGAGTTTATTTTTTGATAATGACAGTTATTGGATATATATGCGATATCTATTTATCATCAGGCCTAAATGTGGTACTTTGATGGTTTCAGTGTGTCCCTATATTGTACGTACATGTTCCTCATAGATGTCTAGCTCGCAGGCTTAGCTGCATTTCATATATAAGTGTTTTGATTCCTTCATTAGTAAAAACGCAACAACATACTATTGCTGTCATTAAATCCATATTTTGGGCACTAGTTTTGTTTCCTGGTGTCCATTTAGAATTGCAGCAGTGACTGTCCATTGTCCATATTCAGCAATATGTAAACAACTAAAGGAAAATGAATCTGAAAATAGACTTAACCCATATATTTGCCATTCACATATTGGCCAATTGATGTGATATATATGAGTATCCTAACTTATAATGAAAATAACATTATATGTATATAATTCTCTAAGTCACTGAAGTCAGCAAAATATATGGCTTCAAAACTCTTAATAAGAAAATATAATTTTTCGTAGGTTTATTCACACTTTGCCGAATATGTGCTTGAAGTAGGGCTGCATCTTTACAGCAACAACACACAATACCGAGTACAACAAATGAAATCAAACATCTCATGCTACAAAATAAAACTCACGAGAACCTCCTTTTCTGTGACTGATCTAAAAGATAACTCCATTCATCTTTTTATCTTCTATCTATCTCTAAGTCACTGTGGCATTTTTTTCAGGAATATCTCTCTTCCCAATTATGTCCCAGCGTCAGAACCCATTCTAACACAGAAATTATGAAATGTATACTTAACTGTGCCGCCCCTTGTTATGTTTCCATTGAACAAATCACAAACAGCACAAGAACTGAAATCCCACCAATGCACCTTAGTAGCTTTTACACAGAGCAGGTAGATGCAACACAGGAATGTCTCATCTCTTCTTTTGTTTTAGGAGGATAGACATTTCAAGTTCCCAAACAGTCAGAATAATGATTATCTATACCATAATATGTCTGGCGGAATTTTCACATCAGAATATCTAGCCGCAGTGTCACTTTTTTTCCAGTATTTTTAAGCCCCCACACTTATGATAACACAGTGAACTATATCTTGTCACTCTTAAATGCAGATCGTCCTGGGGTCCAGGACCACAACCGCATCGAGAAGCTCCAGGACCATATGTCAGAGACGCTACAGGCCTACATCCGGGTCAACCACCCTGGCGGACGCCTCCTCTATGCCAAGATGATCCAGAAGCTGGCCGACCTGCGCAGCCTGAATGAGGAGCACTCCAAGCAGTACCGCTCACTCTCTTTCCAGCCTGAGCACAGCATGCAGCTGACCCCGCTGGTGCTGGAGGTATTTGGCAGTGAGGTGTCATAGCAGAGGAAGGAGGATATGCTCACACACATACACACTCATCACCCACAGGATGATTAATTTGCCCCTACCTTTTCCCCAACAATACCCCGGCCCAGACATGTGGGAAAAGATGGATAATCAGATAGGTTTACATTAACCTTCACCTCTTCATCATCTGCCCATCCTCCTCCTCTTCCCCGCCTTCTCCTCCTCCTGAACTCAAATACCTGGAGCTCCGGATTTATGGATTACAGACAGCTGAATGTGCTATGGATTTCTGCAGCACTTGGATACCCAGATTCTATCTCAACCTCTGGATTCTCAAACACATTACCGCATTAAATATCCTCCCGTCAAGCAGTTATCCTTACTCCAAGACATCTGGACTCCATGTATGTCCCAAAAATTCCCCTCCAAAAAAAAAAAATCACGTTTTCTCATCACCACCCATTGTATTTTTTCACAGTGGAGACAGCTTTATGGATATGACTGTCACATCCTTTTTTACCTTCATCCTCATGACATTGCTCACATCATCTTGATGATGGACAGGAACAGATACAGATTTTTGTCTTACTAACCATGCTGGCTCTTCTAAGGTACAATTACTAAACTGCTAGCATTAGTGTTAGATAGCTATTAACTTTTTATTGATTTACAGTTAGCTGACAGCAAAAATATCCAAATATATATAACATCAAAACGGCTAGCCGTAGGAAAGCTTACGTGATGAAACTACAAGGTTAAGATGGAGTGTAGCAGGTGGGTTTTCCTGCTCAGCCCTGTGTATCTGTGTATGTGCAAAGGGAGGTCTCTAATGGACTCCTGGACTGAAGAGAGAAAGATTAAGTAGGAATGTTGTCAGTTTGAGAATGGTGGGGAGATTTGGAGGAATCAGTTGAGGAGGTTGGATAGATGGAAGGAGACGCAACAGCTGGAATTCCCTGTTCACAAGTCTAACGGGAATTTCACAAAACAAGAATGTATGTATAATGCTATATAAATATAAATGATACTTTTAAGCTGACATGTGTGTATATATATATATATATACATATATATATATATATATACGTATATATATATATATATATATATTTAAGAGAATGAAAATTGTAGCTTCCATGGAAGCAAAAAAGTTCTGAGAGTTGTATAATGTAGAGGATTTGAGGGCGCCTCCTCAGTTGTGTGTGTGTGTGTCATCTTTCTTCTCAAAAGAAAAGTGTTCACATGCGTGTAAGAAAGCACTGAGAAGAGTGTGAAGAGTCCTTCAGTTTTTGTGTACAGTTTATGAGAATATTGATGGACCACAAGGGGGTGTACACACAGGCTCTGAGCGAGGGTTTAATGCAGGGAAGCTCTTCTCTGTTGTCGTTTTTTGGACCTGTGAAGTTTGTTAACTGACAAACGCGACGTCATGTTTCATGGATAGTGATTATCCAAAAATACTCGTTTAGCTGGTTAGATTGCTGCTAAGACAGTCAGAGCTAGATAGTTGCCCAGAAAACAACTACCGGCTGTTGCCTCAGGGAAACGTTTTTCTGATATTATGTGTTCAGTGTTTCTGGTGTGTGTGGCGTAAGCTTACAATCATGAGACAGAGATTGTTTTTGAAGCTCTAGGCATCACTGTGATTTCTAATTAAACAAAAATAACAGCGTATGTAAGCTAAAAGTGGAGCTTTTTTTTTTTTTTTTTTCAAACAATACAAGATCTTCATTACTGATCTTACCTGTTCAATTAAACAATTCTCGTGGAACGCTGTGCAACTATTGTACAATTCACATGAGATCATTGCTAATGTTAACGTAACCATTCAATTTTACAATATCTGAGCAATTAATATCGACCTTAAGTTCAGTTTGGTTCAGAACAGAGTGGATATTTTACCGATGGTAGCGATGTACAGTATTTACATATTTAGCCTATTTAGTGTTTTTCGGATGAAACAGCCTGGCATAGCTTTGGAACACGAGAAAGAACTTTTTATACAAATCAAGCGGTATCATACCTTTTTGTCACATTTATACTCTATTCTTTTCAACACCAGCCACATAAGCGAGGTCTGCAATGTTTCTTTTTCAACATCACTACATATCATATTATCACTTTTCTTTCAACACAGTGCATGCGCTCCCCTCATGAAAGCCTGTATCACCCCCTTGTGGACAAACATTGTAAATACCACTTTCTAAGTATGTACATAGGTTAGACGTTAAAGTCGGCAAAATACTAAGAGAATTCAGTTGTTCATGGCGAGATGCTCTGGAGATACAGCACTATAAACAAGTAGTAGATGGACTCTTATGTTGTATTGAACTGGAGTGGACAGAGGCGACCAACCGGGTCAGGTTACTGGTTGTGGAAAGCTTGGTCAGATTTAACTTGAACCTTTCTGACTTTCTGAAAGCTAGTATTTTTATTCCTCCATTATGTCATTACTCCTAAAAATGATAGTCCCACTTTAGTTTGACCCTGAATGTGACCCCTTGACGTCGAAAAAACCTACCCCTATAATGTGGAATTGTTTTGATCGTTCTATTAATTTGACAGTTATCAGCAAAATTCCGGCTAAAATATGATCTTACATGCAAGTCTCACATCAGTCAAAGTTCTGATGAATCCTCTTCAAATATTCTGCATCTACTGGATCCAGATCAGGTCCAAATGGTGATCTGACTCACCACCAAATTTGTAATGATTGTATTAAAACCTGTTCATAACCGTGAACTGTAACTGACAAACAAACAAATATAGCCTCCATAGTTATGAATATTGATTTCAGACCGACAGACCCAAACATGACAGCACGGGTCCAGTTGTGCTCTTACTTCAATGACGAGACTCAGAAATTCGTATCGTCACAATCGCAAAAGCTTTGTGTGACTGAACATTCCCAGTGGTGGTTGTGTTGAGCATTCCAGACGGCTGAGTCTCGTGCACCTTTTACGCCTCAAAAATCATTGTGAGCACCCATAACTCCACTGATTTCCCTTTAAAGGCACCCAACAACCCAGTATGACCAGGATGTCGTCTCTGTCCATTCTAAGCTTATGGATGTACATCGTTTCTATTTTCTCTTTCTTTAAGTCTGTTGATAAGCTTTGGAAGTTATACAGTGTAACCATGATATTTTCATTTTGGTGATTTTTCTTTTTTCTTTTGTTCTTTTGAAGATTGTCAATTTTAATGCGTGTCAGAGTTTGCTCTCTAGCTTAGTGCTTGGCTTGCTGCACTGGGACATTGTTCTAATGAAGCAGAGAGGAGCATGATGGACTCCAGGAGCCAAATGAAAATGCTCCCGCTTTTCCCACCTCCCCCTGATTTCACGGGATTGACTACGGAATAGCCCTATTTGACAAACGATGTGGCTTCGCTCTCCTGTTTCGGAAAGGGAAGGGACGCTGGCACCCAATCTCCTTCCCATTTCTAATAGAATAAAAAAGAAAGATGACCTGTCACACCTGGAGCTGTAACCTGAGGGGTTTGTCCCCAATTCTCTGAAAAAATGTCAAACACAATCAAGTCATCATGATTTAACACTGCCTCAACTGACTCACACAGGATTTAGCCAATTGCAGACAGTCACAGCAACCGCATGTGGGCGTGCCTCTTCATTCATCACCCAACCATCTAATCGCCTCTTCTTCTGCAACAGCCAATTCCAGCAGGATTACTCTTCATAGCTTTAACTCAGCTGCTTACAGAAAGAAAAAAAAGGTGCACCAAGGGCTGATGGGAGATTTAGCGGAACAGCTGCTGTAGAATTGGACATGTCACTTTATGTGTAAATCTGCAACAAAAAAAAAGCTTGTGTGTCCTACGTGGCCGAGAAAGCGTTTTGATGTGGCCACCAGGAGTCTTTGTGGAATCTGTACAGACCATCTTAGGAGAAAAACAGGTGGTGTGCTGTACAGGAAGGCGTGTGCAGTGAGATTTTGCCTCCTGAACCCAAAGTGTGGCATTATCCTTTTCATTGCTCTGACGCATCACAGCTCTTAATCCACATTATTTAGTGAAAGTGGACTGTAACACACCCACATCATCCATTTAAAAAGGAATGCAGGATGAGGCCACGGGGTGAGAGCCTGCTCACTCTCATGGGTTCTGAGAGCAAAACCTCACTTATTTAACATTGCTGTGCTGCTTTTGGACATTTTGTCGATTTCCCTCTCCGGGTTATTCAATTTCTGTAATTACTGGTCACATGTCAGCTTGTACCTGGAGAAAATTGCGCCTGCAAGACAGATCTGGCTTAAAATTTGTACACTAATGGTTAACATGAGCATTGTGGCTGATGGTGGAGGCCATTAGTTCTCAAGTGAACCCAGACAAGGGCGCAGTCTCTCCCCCCTCGACCCCTCAACCCAAGTCAGCAGCTCCACCTCAGTAGCCTTACTCACAGGAACCTCACACAGCTGGAAACATTTAACAGATACCTCAATGACTTACAGGATGATTTTTCACAATAGCCTTTAAGGGAACCAAACATGAAGTCACACACACACACACACACAAATGTCAACACTACACCCTCTCCTCAGCAACGTCTGCGGTGTTTTTATGTTTGCAAGTTGTATAAAGAAGAAGGTGTCCATTAGAATCTTCTCGCCAGTAGAGCAGTCAGTATATGAGTGGATCCCAATGTTTTTAAATGTTAAATGTAAACTCTCTCATCTCTTTTTGTGCTTTACTCACTCGATCCTCATTTCTGCCTCATTCTGTATTTTCTGTCTCTGTTGTCTCGACAAACAGATTACGTGCCGCTAAGCTTTAGCGCTGCGTTTTAACCAAACATACTACCTCTCCCTTCCGCACATACATGTGTATGTATATTTTTGTTGCATAAAGCATACAATTTTAAGTAAAACACTAATTTAGTTAATTTTTTTTTATGTGTATATGTACACTATATTTCTTTTTATCTTGTTTCTTTTGTTTCAAATGCTGGATTATTTTTTTACCTCAAATCTCAAATTAGCCTAGAAATTTTAAAGTTAATAAATCACCTCTTAGACCTCTTTAGCTTCAAGTCATCATAAGGGTGTATATTTATGTTTAAATCATTGCATGGGAAGAACTCCACATTCAAACAAAGCAGATTCATGTGCTCAAATTCTTTCGCTCAGAAAGGAAGCGGAAGCAGGGAACAAGGTAATCTGGCTCTGCTTTACAATATTATACAAAAACACTTCAAAGCACACAACATTAGAACTTTTAACTGGTTATAATGTTGTGGCTGATCGGTGTATATTGTGTTACTGATATAATGAGATTTAGACGCACTTAAAGGGAGGATGTTATAAAAAAATAAAGACAGAGCGATCTGTTTTCACCTTGGTTATATATCCAGTCTGAGACACCACCGTCGAGCTTAATCGCCCTTTCGCTACTCTGCATTATCACGACCTGTTCTGCCGTTGCCATTTCATTTTTGGCAAAACTTTGGACTCTTAATCTTCATCCCCTGGTTGTATCGATTAGGAGGATACATGGCGGTGTGTGAGTGTTAACAGATAAATCTCATACATGGTTGTGATCATCTGTTGCGGGAGTGCAAATGAGTTATAGGCTTAGATAATCTCAACTTCTGAAGAACCTCCGTTCATATTGTCTGATCTGAAAACAGTATGGCGGGTCCTGATCCATTTCAATAAAGCTTGAGTAGACCAATAGACCGACAGAAATGATAACAGACATATGTGCAAATCTATTTGATGTCATTTTTTAAGTACAATAGCAAACTAGCGTTGAAATCTATTTAATTGTGTTGGTAATATTACTATTATCAGATATAGTGGGGGTAGCCATCATGACGACGTCAAGTTGGGTGAATCGGGGCACCGATGTTTCTGAGCAATTAATGGACACATGCTCAAATCATTTCGACTGAGTTGGAGTTTGTATTTTCGCAATATCCATGTCTAATGGATGCCTCTTATTGGCTAACCCAGACCTAAACAACAAACTTCCCTTCAGGGGTCACAACAACGGATCAACGCTTTCCGTCGTGTTTTCTACTACTAGCTCTGTAACACCAACTAACTGCATGTCCTCTCTCACCACATCCAGAAACCTCCGCTTTGGCTTCCCCTTTCTCCCCTGACTGGCAGCTCCATCTCCAGCATCCTTCTACCAATAGATCCACTACCCGTCCCTTTCACGTGTCCAAACCATCTCAATCTGGCCTCTCTCACTTTGTCTCCAAAACTTCTAACCTGGGCTGTCCCTCTGATTTGCCCTTTTCCACTCCTGTCTGTCCTTGCACCATCTCTAAACCATACAGCAGAGCTTGTCTCAGTACCCACTTGTCAAATCCTGCCTGACCTCCTCGGTCAGCCTGTCCATCACCATAAGAAACAAGAAGGAGCTCAGAGCCAATTTTGATGCAGTTCCACTTCCACCTTGAACTCATCAATACTTCTGCACACCTTACTGCTGTCATACAGCACTCACACATATCCAGTACCACTCTTACATACTTCTCTTTCGCCCCTGACTTCCTCATGCAAAACCACAATTCCTCCCTGGACACTCTGTCGCAGGCTTTCTCCATCACGCCCTCACACTCTCCTCACTAGTTCGTACATTTCAATCTCTATCCTTAATCACCCTAACTTGCTGCACATCCTTCCCATCTCGATCACTGCTTCACCAATCGGTACAAGTCCAATGCTCCTTCCTTTTTTGTTCAACATCTAATAAAATTCAGCATTAGTCTCTTGCTCCGCTGTTACCACCTCAATCTTCACCTTCAGCCGGGCCCCGACCAATCCGGTTAGGAAAAAAGTTTTGTGTTCCGCACAATGATTTGGCATAGGTTTTACGTCGGCTGGGTTAGCTTCATATTTGGCATACATAAATGATTTTTTAAAATCTAAATAAGACAGTGAAGTGGAATATTTCCAAAATGCAAACACGCTGAGTAATGAAATTTTATAATAATGCGGGGCTTCGGTCAATAAAAGCTAAAAGTTTTCTGTTTTCTGAGTGTGCTATGATTTTTTTTTTTTTAAATAATCATAGCACACTCAGAAAACAAAACAAAAGTGGCTGGATTCATTAATTTATTATTGAAATAAGGGATCTAGGGTCCGAGAGTTTCAGTCCACCAGTAGGCTCCCAGTCCTCCTTGAGTTGAGCAAGACCATCAAAGTATATTGATGTCACTAACAGGTGTCCTAACGATTTGACCAGAAGTTCATTTTCTGATGAAACTCTGCAGAGCTGCCAGTCCATCTTACACAAGTCATGGGTTGGAAAATAGACTCACACTGACTCAGAGAAGAGGAGTGGTAGTTTAAGTCAGGTAGCCGCTTACATCTAAAAAGTAAAAAGTATAGGCATGACAGCCGACACGTCAGTGTCCCTCAGCCTGCTTCGCTCCAGTTCTTCAGGTCGTTTGTCCCTCGCTTTTTCATAACATCAGATAAGGGTTTGAATCATTGGGATCCAGTTTTAGAAATTTAGGATAAAACTTGTGTTCTGGTTTTTTTTCTGCCGCTTTCTACCTTCTTCACCAACTCTGGTTCTGATTTACCCTTACTACCCTTAACTCGACTTTCAGAAACCAGGCCTTCGGCGGATAAGATGTGAGTGACACACCAGGCCTTTAGTGATCACATGACCCTCTGCCAGGTTTCATCTATTTCTCCCGGCTGCTTTTGACAGAACGCCTGGACAGATAGAGAACATCAGATTGATTTTCTGTTTCATTGACTTTCATGGGATTTTTTGTTGTTGTTGTTTTTTTAAGAACGAATGACACCTACTGAAGCCATTAGAAACAGGAAAAAAAAAATGTTTACACATAATATATCTCGTCCAGAGTCTGATTTTGGGGGCTGTTTTATTTTTTTTACAGATATTGAGTCGACATCATTGGCTCGTGATTAAAAGATCATGGCTTGTATTCGTAATTGACCTAAGCAGGTAAATAGAAAACGGGCTTCTCTCCTCTAGCGACAGATGTTTGTCATTCAAGACGATCGATGCCGTCTGCTGGTCTAAATGCATTTCTCTGCTACCTCTTTAAACATACGCTTGTTCAACCCATATGCACTTACACACTTCAACAACAGCACTCACAGGCCAACACACACTCAGACTGAAATAGACACCAAACACACACATACACATGCACTTGTTCTCCTTCACCAGCAGTTTTTGCCAATGATGCACTTGTTTTTGTCTCTAAATTCTCTGTAAAAGACGTGACATTTAAAAAAAAAGAAAAAAGATTTGTTGTCAACATCTTTGTTTTCCTTCTTTTTTTTTTTTAAATAAAAAAAAAAGTCTAACCTCTCTAGAGAGACCTGGTCTAGCCAGGTTTTTAGAAATATGTTGGATATTAATTCATCCTGTGCATACAAAACGTTTCATGTCTCTAAGAGAAACATAAATGTACATAATGTTCAGCTCAATTTTACCTTGGTGTGCCTAGAACCCACAGCCTTATTTTGGGACAATATCAGGGGTCTAAAACCAAAATACAGGACGACCTGTCTTCGTATTGCTGATGTAAGACGGTTTCATTTAGTTTTAGTGGCAGTTTTTTCCTCTCCTAATATCCACACAAATATTAGTTTACTTCTTAGTCAGCATTTTTCTGCTGGTTGGTCTTGTGTTTCATCTGCGATTCTATTTATTCCCCTCTTCTTTTCCTGAGTTGGTTCGTATAAAGCTCTCCTGCTTAAAAAACAAGATATGGGCGAGTATTGTCAAGTAAATCTTATTTGTTGTGTCTATGCAACAGAGTCTAATGCAACTTTTTTTTTCTAACCTAATGGAAGTTAACTTCTTCAGACTGTACAGCAGACTGCGACTTCCCATCGCTGGAATATATTTTTCATCATCATCATTAGGATAACAAAAGTTAGAAAGAAAAGTAGTTGACAAATAAGAAAATGTCGTTTGTCTCAGCAGAGTCCCAAGATAAGTACCTTTACTTTGTCATATGCACACCGCCATGCAGTAAAACTCAGCGGACCTCAGTGCTTTTAGCAGAAACTTGTCTTTTCAAAATATACAGTTGCCATGGCATCAACAGTCTGACAGTATATATAAGAAATAGTGTTAAACATACAGTACCTTAACCAATGTCTCTTTGTGGTCAAAATCACCGCCTGTTGTGTTCCTCTTTTCCTTTTGCTCTCGTCTTTGAAGTTGATCCATTGTACATTGATTATATGCATTGTATGTAGAAAAATACTGATAATGTTTGAGGGGAATCACAAATAAAACAGCTATACATAATGATGCAAAACAAGTCTGGTGGTCCTGACTCTCTTTTTTTTGTATCTTGAGCATCACAATATTCTTTGTAATCCTGCAGCGATCCTCCAAAACATTCCATTAACAGGTGACATGTAATCATTTGTGACAGTGAACAAAGAGCAACGGATGGTATATGAGTGAACACACACAATATACTACGGTAGCTTTAATCGCAGCCTAGGTGCGTATCACTACATTCCCGTCAATACACAGTCCCAACTGTGTTTGTTTTTCTTCCAAATGTGAAATATTCATGACTCAGCCTCATTGCATCTTAAACGGGGGGGATCCACAATGCCGGGGGCCCAGGCAACGAAACCCAGTCACATTTAATTTCAGCCCCATACAAACAGAATTTCTGTCATGTTTGTATTACAGTTCGGAAGTAAAGATATCCAGCATCCATATTGTCGCTAGAAGGGCCCCCCTAATGACGAGGCTGCTAATTTGTCTCTCCTGAGTCAAGTCAGTTCTATTTTATAAATAGCCGAATCACAACATAATTTGTCTGAAGGAACTTCAGTTCTCCTAACGCTACACGTATATGATAAATCCTACAAGAGCGAGCCCAGAGGGACACTGATGAGAAAAAACTGCCTTTTAACATGCAGAGACCATGAGCAGATCTTGCGAGAGATTATTATTATCAGTTGTTATCAATCAGGTCCACAACAGCTGGTCTACCCATGATCAAGGGGAACCTGTGAAACCAGAAAGCACATAGATAAAGTTGGTAGCATGCACTACGAGACTTGAATACATATAGAAGGAGAGGCAGAAGAGGAGAGATAAGCTCAGTGCATTATGGGAGGTCGAGCAGACTAAACTCATGGCAGCAGAGCTGGGCTTGATATATGTATTGATATGTATACATTTTTTTCTGACTTTCTGTCAGCTCTTTTACCTTTGGCCAACATTCGTAGATGTGCTAACAGCCATACGTTTAGGAGAGATTGGTTTTTCAAGGGCTAAAGGAGGAGACCCAAAAGATTCTATTAAAATACAAGATGTTGATTGTTTACAGACATTGTGGGACAGTGAGAACGTTTTAAGTGTGTCATGATAAATGTTCATGTGTTTGACCACTGGAGTGCGCTAAGAAACTGTTACATTCCTGACCAGTTGAAAGACGTCAGTGTGCTCTCGAACCTCTCTCCTCACCTTCTCCTGCTGCTTCAGAGGGATGCTGGTGTGAAACAGTGTTTGCCAAAGAGGATGTCCCGACGTTCGTCCCAGAGCTGCAGCCCCGCGCCCTTTACCGAAAGCTGCTCCAGTCAGCTGTGAGCGTGACCACAGACTTCATGACATGAAGGAGGGGGAGTGGGGAGGATCTGAGTGCATGTGAGTAATCCTGTCCATACAAAAAGGAATCTTTTCATTTCGTGTAAAGTTAACATTTTCTCTGCACCATGTGGTTTTGTTTGAAGAAAATCAAAATTGTTGGGCTTGACCACATCAGAGATGTTATGGTACAACCATTTAATAACGGCTATACATTAACTCAGCAGAAGAGGTCACCCCAACTTTATGGAGTGTTTGGACCCTTTTCCTTGAGATGATGCATCAGCAGCTGTGTACAAATCAACGTCCGTCTCCTCCGTGCTTCCAGCTGGGTTCTTATTCCTGCTGACCGATGGATTATCAACTCTATTCCAACGACTTTGTCTGCCAAAACAATTATATGAGATTCCTGCTACACGAACCATGTTTTCTTACGTTATGTTATAGTTTCATTCATCCATACTTTCAACCTACAGTGATATTGACTGAGCAAGTACCTTTAGAACTTATCTCCAGAAGATATTCCTGCTCTAGAAATGGTTTATTAGATAAACAACTTTTCCCAAAACGGACGCATCAACTGCACCTTTCTTTTTTAAGCTACGCTTGTCTATTTTTGACAGAAACGTTCTTCAAATGTGCACATTTGCCCTAAAATTTGAACATAAAAATAATGATTTACAATTCAGAAACATCTCGTGGTCAGTTTTCTCTCAGCTATCGTCGAGGAATTTTATGGAATGAAAATCTTAACTTTTGGGATTTAGTTACATCATTATTTGTAAAGAAAACAATCTCCGTGCATTCTGTACTCTCTACAAGCTGTAATTTTTTTTATATGTCTCTGCATTTTTTAAACACTTATTTTAAGAAGGAATCTCATTATGCCAACTTTTATAAAGTAATGGTTATCTTGAATTGTTTGTATTTAACTCTTTCTAGTCTTGGCTGTGTACTTTATATAAGCCTGTACAGGTTTCTACCACGACCTCACACCTACTTCTATTCCCCTGTAGATTTCCTTTTCACGTCTTGTATTGATTGTTTAAAATTAAGAGGTGAAAAAGTAACAACCTACCGCTGCCACTTTTATGCAAAATCTTTAGCCTTTAGCAGTGCCAGTTTTACAGTTTGCTTTCTATGACTCTCGTCAACAAAGCGTCATTCCCTGTTTGGAGAATATCTTTCATCCCTGTGGGTTGCTGGTTCCCCTTCCCTATAATGATAAGATCGCAGCTGCGGCGCAATGAAAGGAAAGAGACGAAGAAGAAAGTCTGTTGGACGGTCTGCACAGTACAATACATATTAGGCTTAGCATAAGAGAATTCATGAAGAGCCGACCCGCCCACATGTCTGCAAGCATAATAATCATTTTAGAGCCCTCTTTGAATCCAGAAAATCTGACACTTTTTTGTAGAATTTGTGCGTTATTATAAGAACCCCGGCCAGCCGGCCCCTCGAGCAGGATGAAACACACACGAGAGATTTATTGCGAACCCTTACGTGACCCAGGGCTTTTCATCAGGAGGATGACAGAGGGCAAGGCCTTTCTCTGATGAGAGTCATCCAAACAACATTAGGGCAATTTCCTCCATGTGACACTGCAGGAGAGGCCTCATGTGCTGATCTGAGCTGTGGGCTTCTTGGTAAGCAAACCAACAAGGAGGGATAGAAGGAGAAGTGGAGGAACAGAAATACCCAATAATTACAGGTGAACTTCATTTTTTGCCAAATGGAGTTGCTGAAAGCTAATAATTTTCTCAATGGTGACTGAATTTCACCTCTTTAATGACAATAGCTACAAAAAATGTTCAGAGCAGGATCACAACAGAGAGAGTGTTCCTTTGTTTGTGCTTGTCGTGGACAGATGAATGAGTTCCAAGGATTGAAATAAACTGTTTTGCACTCATTGTGGTTTTCATAATAACTGCTTCTCCCATATTAAGCTCCGCCAGCCAGATGCTAACAGACCAGAATGCCTTGTGTTGATTGATTATGATCTCACTGGCTTTCATGGCTCGTACAAGTATAAAGAGAATTCCACATATACATGAGACGGGAAAAAAAACAGGCGTCTGAAGAGTTTAAGTCACATTCCTCCATAATTACTGCGCACAGCTGTGTCAGGAAGCAGATTTGACAGTGACGTAATGACTGTGTTGTAACACTGCAACAAATCAGAACTTGGTGATCTGCGTGGTAAACTGAAACTTACGTCAATGAACCCACGAGGGCTATTCTTTTCATCTGTTACTGTACAGATTGTGTAAGCCTTTGATGTATTATACTGACATCAAAACAGTAT
>VRLP01002953.1:0-74290 GCA_009660295.1 Lophius piscatorius
AGAACGGAGGGATGGTGTTGAGGTCAGTGGGGTGAGTAGTTCTTTCAGGTAGGGGGGGGCGTTACCATGGTTACACTGGTGAGTGAGGAGAGAGATCTTATAATCAATCCTGGGTAAAATCAACCTTATATTCATTAATTATTTACTTGGTTTTGAAGGTGATGATTTTTTTTTTTCCTGGCGGGATTATTCATTAATTACATGATGTATTTTCATGAAGTTGGGTCAGAACACCTCCAGAGCTTTAGGTTCTTGTTGGGTTTTCCTGGCCTGCAGTGGTTAGAACCTACCAAAGTGGTCCACTGAAGGAGAACTGGTTAAGTGGAGGGAGGGTCATGGACACCCAAGCCTCATGGATGCGTATGGGGAGAGAGGGTCGGTCCGAAAACCTTCATGCCGGTTCTGATAGTAAGGTATCAGAACCTTCAGTGACATCACAGCCGTTTTGGCAACAAATAAATTGGACCAACACAATATGATGCCGGTGGTCATAATGTTATGGCCGGAACACCCAAAGTGTCTTTTTTTTCACTCTTTCTTTACATCTCCTTTCTGTAAACATTCAGCTTCTGTGTGGAACATCTCTTTTTTGTTTCTCCTGCATGAGGACGAAGTTGCGAGAGTCGAGTCTGACACAGTTTCAGACCGAAACCAAAAAAAATCAGCTGATAGTTTGTGAATAAACTGACAGGAAGCAAAATAAATGTGTCAGAGCCTGAGGGAGGAGCAGCAAACAACAAGACCAAATCACTGTCCTCTTTTCTCTCCAACATCTCTCTTTGCCGTGTTCTTCTCTGTGCACTGTAAAAACAGACGGGCCTAAAAACAGTCACGGATTTCTTTTTTAGTTCTTAGAACTTCTAATGAAATTATGTTCAACAAACAAACTATATTCATTATATTCATCATTCATTCATATATATATATATAGATATATATCTATATATATATATAAATCCTACAAGATTAATCAGTAAGTAAGTAATATTTATTGGTACTTTCAGGATATTTATGTCCTTTAAGGGAAATAGTTTTAAGAAATGAACTTTAGTGAAGCATTAAATGTAAAAATGAATGTAAATCTATATTCATCTGTATTTATGCTAATTACTGACATATCAATAATAATGAGTTATAGAAAAATAGTTAAAAAAATAGTTAAAAACACACACCTTTCTTAATTCTGGAAAAGAAATGAATATTTGAACATTTAAAAGTATAAAAACATTCATCCATAATTCAAATCTGAAAAAAAAAAAAAGGGTAAAAAGTAAAAGTCAGACCTTGACGTATAAAAGATGTTATAGAAGGAGATCGTTCTGATCCGAGACGTGACTCCGGAGGGAATTTGGACACGTCCCAACGCTCTCAGCGTCTTTGGCCTGCCCCATCTGTCGGCGCTGACTCAGCGAAACATCAGAATATATCCGGAGTCGTGTTTCTGTCCAGCAGGTGAATGAAGGTGAAATGTTTGCTCTCCTGGCTCCTCAGACAAAATCTCTCACACCTCCGCTGCCGAACGCTCCAACATGTCCAGCAGGTAGTAGCTACCTTCGTCTGCCGTTCAGTGATGGGCGGGTGGAGAACTCTGGGTCTGTGGAGCAGAACCGGCTGCCTGCTGGTGAGTGGTGAGACAGTCATCGCCATCATGTGACCATGGAAATAGTAGAATCCCATCAAGCAGATGTTCCTGCAACATTTCTCAGTTCAGTTTTTTTGTATCCTTTAGCTTTCCTTTAATCCGGACCAGAGAGAATTCAGGCGGTTTTACCAGCTGAACCCGTGGAGCCTGCAAAAAAAAAAAACGTACAAAAACAAAACACTGGACCTTCCAGCCAGAACCACATTCCAGACCTCTGAGATGGAATCTTCATCTCTGTGCAAATATCTAGTTCCTGTAATCGACGGTTCTGATAACCTCACATTCAGCAGCTGGGGGAGAAATTGAATTGGATTTTTACTTCTTCTTGATGTTCTGATGTGTTCAAAATCTGTACTAAAAGATGTTTTTTCAATGTCTCAAGGTTCTATGGAAGCTGAGAGCGGCCTTTATTCCAGCTGCAGCCATTTGTTAGTTTAAGTTAAGCCTGAATTACATCCCCCAAATAAACTTCAAATATCTCAACAACTGTCAATCAATCAATCAAACTTTATTATTTATTTAGCACCTCTCATTCATGAAAAAGTAACACAAAGTGCTTTTCATGATGAAAACAGTTTTCTCTTTGGGAACCATCAGATTGATGGAGCAGAGATATTTGATTTGACCTTTGGATCCGACCTCACTGATTCCCGGGGCTTTATTTGTGCAGGAACCGGCCAAATCCGGATCAGGGACGGACCTCTGAGATTTGGAGCGGCACCTTGGACCCATTGTGGATGCATTTTAGATGAGGCTTTAAAAAGAAAAGAGCGAAAGAATCAGGTCACGCAGCGACGCCTGAGGACAGTTTTGTGCGAGCGACGCCAGCGAGTGAGCTAATGAGGATCGCCGTAGTTTTCAGCATGCAAATATTTTGGCACACAATTACGGTAAAAGCTCACAGCTACGCAAGACGGCGACTCAGCAAGTTTGTTGAGCTACTGTGGAATGAGTGTGGCTAAATGAAGGTGTGTGTGTGTGTGTGTGTGCGTGCGTGCGTGCGTGTGTGTGTGTGTGTGTGTGTGGGTGGGTGTGTGTGTGTGTGTGTGTGTGCTGTAATAATCAATAATAAGGCTTTCTTACCGGTAAAATTATCTATATTTGTTTTATTACCGCATAGGAGTTAATTCTGACTTTAACCTTCAGAGTTATGCTAGCGTGATCAAATCACATATTTATTATTATTTTTTTTTTATGTATCTACATTTTAGTCACTTTTTAATATTATTATCACCATTATCAATCATCATTATTATTATTACAATAATTTTTAAAAATCATTCTATTATCTTAATTTTTATTATAATTTAAAAAAAATTCTTTCTATTATCTTTATTATTATTATTACAATTTTTTAAAATCATTCTATTATCTTTATTATTATTATAATATTTTAAAAATCATTTAATTATCTTTATTATTATTATAATTCTTTTTAAATCATTCTAATATCTTTATTATTATATAATAATATTTTTTATATGACTATTATTAATATTATTATCATTGTTTAATCAGTTTCTATTATTTTACGTTTTAATATTATTCTATTTTCAGTAGTTTTATAGTTTTACTGCCAGTGATTCTTCAGTTCTCTTCTAGTTGGGTTCTGTTACGTGTTCTAGGTTGGTTCTGTTAGCTGTGCGGTCCAGACTGTTGCCTCCAGGTCTAACAGTTCTACATATTCACGGTTCAACCCGTGAATATGGATGTGAATGAATAATTAGAGAATGCAGGAAATTCACCAACGACGACTGAACCGTTCTTAAATGTTCTGAGCGACGGCCGACACCAGGCAGCCGTTTACCGGAACACGACCCAACACTCAACAGAACAGAACCAGAGTTTTTCAGACAAAAAGCAAAAGTAACCTCTAATCTCACCCACTTTTACAGTCATTTTCAAATTGGTCACCCACATAGACCTTAGAGGGAGGAAGAACTGGACTGATTTTAGAAAAGGTCAGTTGCATTTTTTCGCCACTAGGGGGAGTTTCATTGTCAAAATCACAGTTCTAAGGCCACCATTTCTCAACCGTTGGTCCAATTCAGTCCAAAGTTGGTGCGTGTGAATCGACTCGGGGGGATCTATATCTTGTTTGTATCAAATTTTAGTCTAATAGTTCATATTTTAATCAGCAGAGGGAGCTTTTAAACGTAAAAAAAAGATCAGAAAGTTTCTGAACTGCTGATAAAACAAGTTTAAGAAGAGAGAGAAGAAACAGTAAAAGAGTTGAAGACGCATGTGACGCATCTCTCTCAAGGAGAGATGGGACCGCGTCATTACACCGGAGCTTTCCGCCTCAGATCCAGAACTTGTTCCACCTCATAATATCTCTCGTTTCTAACGGCGGAGTCCGCCCCTGAACTGAGGAAGACGATTCCATCACTTCCAGGAAGTGTAATTGTAACTTCCCTCCACCCGTTTTATGGTTAGCTGGACTCTGATTGTGAAGGAAGGCGCTCCCCTCAGGGACGCCATCAACAGAAGCGCTCGCTGCTAAAATGTGAGAGTTCTTTGCATGAGGGAAACTCCGGCTCATCCATCAAGGTGATGAAACCGGCTGCAGCGTCTGTTTCTCAAATGAAACCCTCCACAGTGGCTGCATCGCAGGAGGATTCCACTTGTGGTTTTTTTGTTGCCTGTTAGTGGATGTGGATAAATCAACAATCCGAGAGGTTCTACAGATTCAGGTGATCGGCGAGCGTCAACATTACGAGGATGCCAGAAAACACAAACGCCATCAGAAGGGGAATTAGGCTCGCTTTGAGGGACCCTAATGTTTCCTTTAGCTTTTATGTCGGCTTTTCTGTCTAGTCAGAGCCGACATGGCGGCGCTCTCTTATTCAAACAGCTTGTAGAAGCAGTCGCCGGAATAAATGTTCCCGAATCTCACAATCCTACGGCGCTCCGGAGAGTCGTGAAAGGATCGGGGGAGCGTGTTTCTGAACACCAGCGACGCTACAATAGAAAGCAGGAATGGCCGACTGGCATGGTCAGCCGCTTTGTTATAATTGCTCGGGTTATGGAGCTCGTTTCCAAAAGCTAATGTTTCTCGCTTCAATGCCTCTCACTTCCCTGCCTCCTTTATTGCTCCCTCATAGCTTCTCTTTCCGCTGAAAAGCCAATTAGCACTTTTCATGCTTTCTTTTGAGTCACATGGCGACCCCCCGCCTCCACCAGCCCCCAGGAAAGACACCCGCGTGGAGGAAAACGGACACAGTCGTCATTACCGGCTGGAACCCGCTGACCTCAGGTTTTAGCCGAACAATTAGTCTCGCAAAAAACACAAGATGAAATAATCACAAGAAAATGAAGTTGAATTGGAAAATAGCTGCTATGTTGTCAGGTCGATCACATGACTTCCCTTTTGCCCCTCAGAACCTGTGAAAGCTCTGGTTCTAGCCTCTGGAGGGGTTTCGAAACCCAGTCGTGACTTCCTCTGTCGCCACACGAGCAGCTTTAGAGGAAAAGCCGCTAATTAAACAATCGTACACAGAGCAACGCAGTAGAACTAAAAATGAGTCACGACAAAGGAGGGGATGGAGACACCAGGCAGAAAACATTATGTTTCCAGCCGTGATGGATGGCGCTGAGAAAAGACCAATCAGCTGTGAGATCAGTGCGCTCAATTAAATCTGAGGCCATGCTAAATCTGAACAAGCGCCGCCATCATGGCTTCTTCTCCAGTGAGCTGCTTCTTTCTCTTCATCGCCCCTCATCTCTCTGAGCTCCTCAGGTTTATGTGATTTCCTGTTAGTAGTTTATTTTCACGTCTTTCTTCGTACATTTTTCGTCGTCCCTGTTTAGACATTGGAGTTTTCAGTTTGTTCTGTTAAACTGATGATGATCAGGGATGACGACTCAAATGCAGACAGAAGAGGCGGAGCTAACAATCACGTACAAAAACTCAACTGATCATCCTGAGAGTTTGGGACTATCTGGACGCAGGTCAGCGGAACACAGATCCTGGTCCGATCAGTCTTTGGTGAGCCCGCGTTTACTTCACCAACACCGGCGTCACTGCTGATGCCGCACTAAACCTGCTGCCCGTCTAACGGCCCATTCGCCATCGCCTCAGAACAAGACCCTGAGCTACTTAAACCCCTTTGATGCTGCCCAACGTCACCAGGCAAAGGCTTGAGTTCCTCTCTAGTGAACCATCAAACACTGTAGAACTGAAAATAACGTCCACCTTACCTAAAACCATGACTTACAAATTTAACTATACAAAAATACAAACGATTATAAACTCAAGATGAGAACAGAACATACAGAACATACCACTTCTGCCCGCTTGTTGACTAAGAGCGGATTTCTTGATGCTACTCCTCTTGGATGTTATGTTCCATACATTCAAGAAAATTTGTTGCATCTTTAGTGATTCATGCGTCAATGCAGAGAGAAACTCGTATGAAGACACCTGCTTTCTAAACAGGAAGTGAGATATTTTCTACACAGGAAGTGAGATATTTTCTACACAGGAAGTGACGTGTTTTCTACACAGGAAGAGTCACGTCCATGATGGGATTGCGGTTTAATCAAGCACAAATCTTGTTTGAAACGAGGTCTACGCATTCCCGAAAAGCAAGAGTTTATCTCCGAAAAATCCCCCTGATTGAACTCAAATGAAATATGAAGTTATGTCCAAAACCAAAAAAAGATCCTCTTAGTGAGTAAAGCAGAATTTATTACATTTTATTAAATATGACATATACAAGGTAGAGGTCCTCAAGCCAAGCAAACGGTTGTGTCTCCAAAATTTTGGAGATAAAATGGATCCAGTTCTTCCTCACACCAAGGTCTATGTGGGTATAAAATTTGAAAATGATTCATGACTTCTGGGTCATCGCATTTACATGAAGGGTCGGTGCTGTTATTGTGATGTTGACAATTCAATAACATCCCCGAGTCTTCGGGAATATAATAAATGACATTCAAATGCAGAAATGAGTGAATAAATGAAACAAATAACATCCAAGTACAGAACCAGAAACGTTAAATACAGAAACCTTGTGGACTGCCAAGAGCTTTACTTGAGCCAAATAAACTCCTGATGAAGTGGAGGTCCACAACTGAAGATGTATCAACAATCCACAAACAGACAGGAAAGAGCGATGAAGATTGTTCCCTAAGTGGGATCCTCGTCCCTCACCGTGGAATCTCCTTGAGTGATCCTTGAGTGCGCAGATCCCCCTAGTCTACCTCTCAATGGTTTCACGAGTTTGATCTTCCTGATTTTCCTTTGACGATGAGGTCTCAGGCTTTTTTCATAAACTCAACTTCAGTTAATTCTGCAGGAACCTTTCAAATACGATTCCTCTGCCAGAGACATGAGTGTATTATTTCATAAAGTGACAGGAAGGAGGAAGTCCACTGAAGGTGGGGATTCGACCAGCTTCAAAGGGGTTGCAAAAGCGTTCCTGTTACTGAATCCACATTTTCAGATTGGAGCCCAGACCTGGTCATCCAGAACAGCAGGAGACTAAATGAAACTGGAAAAACTGAAGCAGCTGCAGCCCCACAGATCAGAAACCTCAGCTCTCCTGCTTTTAACCTGCTGGTGAGATCTTTTGATCCCGGTGTGATTGATTCCAGGCGTCATCACAAAAACTTCAGTCTGTGGCCGAGTGGCGTGGAGGACAAATGGACGGCGGGGGAAGAGAGAGGGAGCAGTGAAAGGAGAAGAGTCTGAGAGTTAAGTGCCGCTAAAGGCTGTAAAATGACAGATATCTTCAGCAGTAAAGGATGAAGTCGTGTTTAAAAGAGAAAAAAACGTTCCAGCGGCACAACAACAACATCACAGCTAACTTTTCCTGAGTTCCATCTTCTAAGTAGACGGAGAGCGTTTCTCTCCGACAGCGCTTTTTAATTAAAGGCAGAAAAAGCTTAAACTCACCTCATTGAAGAAGGTGATGAAAACATGTATCTTTTATCCAGATCCACTCCAAAATGGTTGAAGGTCTCACACTTCTACCCAGTTGGATGCTAAAACGTCCAGAAGTTCATGCTTTGTTGAAGAGAGCGGTCAAAAAAGTGGTGGGGAAAATAAATTCTGAATCCTTGTTTTATTTTCACATCCACCCCTAAGATGTGTTGTTTCATGTCACAGTGAATCTCTGCCGCCGATTTTCATAAAAACACAACTCTAGTTTATCTGCAGTCCTGCTAACAGTGAACACAGTTATCCAGTAATCCAGTAATCCATTGTAAGGAATCTTGGGTCGGGTCAGGTTTGAATCCATCAGAGATGCTATGAAAACGATAATTTCCCCCTCATGGATTCTGATTACTAGCGGTGGTGGCTGATGACTCTGCTGAGACTGGGTGGAAATGAGGAGGTGCAGATGTGCGGACCAGCAGCATGAAGGAACCAGATGAAAGGATGGTGAATGGTAGTCATGAGCCCATTTATATCCTTTGGTAAAATGTCTTTAAGGACATGATAATTTCCATTCAAGCTAGCAAAATGTCCCCCTTTAGCTCCTGCAGTGGACATCTGTGCTCCTTCCTGTCACCGTACAAAATAATACACTCATTTTTCTGACGGAGGAATCATATTTGGAATGTTTTTGCTGAAGTAAGTGGGTTTAAGTGCATGAAAACGCACAAGTTCGATAAAAAGGGAAATGGAAGATCAGACTCGTGAAACCACTGACAGGTAAACTGGGGGGATCTGCTCAGCCTGGCCAATGGATTCCATGGCGAGAGATGAAAATCCCGTCATGGGACGCCGGACCCTGTGGCTTCCCAGAATTTCACAAGTTAACAGCGCAGAACCCACAGCTTATGAATGATCAATCAGAAGAAACGTCATCATTGGACAGGATACTGGATGACATCATTTTGACACTTTAAGGCCAGCGCCACCTCCTTTCATTTCAAATATTTTACTAAATTCATGCTTCTTGACTTACTGTTATCATGAGCAGCAAGGGAAAGTTTTTGCCACATTGTCATGAAACTCTTCGTACGTTATGAATGTGCGTTTACGCCTCGTTACGCTCTTCGACGCCGATCTATTGAACGCAGCTCATGCAGGACGCGGCTAAGGCAGCGGAGCCGTTAACCGCGAGTCACGGGTTCTGAATGCAAATGTGAATATGAAGACAAAAAAAAACGAAATATCTGTCATTTACAAATGTTTTCCGGCTCTTTGGCCTGGAATTGTAGCAGTTTGGTATACATGCATCACTTCCATATCTCAAAAGCAGCGATGAGCGGCTCCAGCAGGCTGTGAGATAAGATCAGCTATTTGGCAGCCTAAAACGCCGAATAAATCCCCAGGATAAATACCTCCTGTAAATTCCTAATTTTAGCGGCGGAGAGAAAAACCTTGATGCTGGGTAAATGGAATAACTCCAGACTGAAGGCTCAAAGTCCAATTTACTCTCCCATAAAATGATGATAATTGCGGCGCCGCCATCGTCTTCCTCCGCCGCTGATTACAAAATGAGTCATAAATATCCAATCAAACGGAACCGCGGCCCACATCTGCGAGAACACAATACAGAACTGCACACTATGTTCATTTAGCAACTTAGAGATGAGTTGTTGTCTTACACTCATAGAACTGGTACTACTGCTCTATTAGCCATAACATTAAAACCAACTGCCTAATATTGTGCCGGTCCCCATGACTGCTGCTAAATCAGCTCTGTGAGTTCTGACACCTCTCCATCAGAACCAGAAGGAACTTTTTCAGCAAACGATGCCATAGAAGCTCCTCTTTGTCTAGCCTTTCCTCCCGGTCATTAGTTAGACCTGTGGTGACCTTTAACCCCTCCAGACTGGAATACATGACAAGACCGGCTGTTCTGGAGAGGCTGGGTCACCTTGCCGTCGCAATTTGGCCTGAGATCCTTTGCTTTGCCCATTTTTTTCCTGCTTCACGTCAACTTTAAGACAAAATGTTATCATCCTGTCTGTCCGGAACCCGAGGCAATGTTGAGGTATCTCCTCCTGACTCTGCTGCTGCTGCAGCTCTGGGGGTTTGTCTCCAGAGTTACTCTTTTTCCTTCCAGCTCTTTCTCGTCTGTTCTGCACCACGTTTTCTTTTTCTTCTTTTATTCCCCTGAGGTGTTCAGCAAAGATTTGTGTTCAGTTCATTTCCTGGAATGAAGAGAACTTTTTCTCAGCCATCTCTATCGATGCACTTATATGGTCTTCTGTAGGGTCAATAATCATGTCCTGCTCCGAAGGTCATCATTTGAGATGGTGTTTAGGTAAAAGTTGTTGAGGATACGCCTCGGGCACTTAATATGAAACACCTCCAGCTTTCCCTCCATAGAGACTGTGGTCCATGAATGTCCTCCAGCACACTGAGGACAATACTAGACTAAATGTTGTCCTGCTGCCTAATAACCTCCCACTGACAGGTTTCATGGCGGCACCATCGTTAGCATGTGCTGCGGTAGCTCTTCTGTGGCTAACCTTTGAACCACATGGGCATCAGGGAGCCTTGGGCCCCCTTGACCCTGTCACCAGTTAAGCCAGTTGTCCTTCCTTAGACCACTTTGACAGGTGCAGACCAGGAGGACCTGCAGCTCACGAGATGTTCTGACCCAGCCATCATAATTTGACCCCAGTCAAAGTCACTCAGCTCCTTTCGCCGGTACATTTTCCCTCATTCGTTTGGGGAGAGGCGGTAATGTGAAGAGAAGGGTGCTGAGGAGAGGTTTGTCCACGCAGGGAGTCCACAGAGACCTTTTTGAGGTGTCACTTTACTTTTTTCCAAAATTGTATTTCTTGTGTCATTTCGTTCATTTCCTGTGTAATTCAAATTCAAAATATACTCTAAAGTACAAACTAAGAGTACGATATTATATCTCTGGATATTATTGATCAGGCATCGCTGCTGCTCAATGCTACCGCTGATTCCTTCATGCTAACTGGAAAACAAAAAAAAACGTTCCATGAATCGTGTGCACGTTTAATTCCTTCAAAGACATTAGTACGAGAAGAATTGGATTGAATTCTGGGACAGGTCATTTTCATATTTCCAACACTAGGAGGAGCTTTATCTCTAAAATCCCAGTTTTCGGCCATTATTTTGCAGCCGTCTGTCCGGCTCAATCTTGTACGGATATTTTACTCTAGTAGTTCATATTTTATTCACTAGAGGGAGTTTTCTTACAAAACTCTGTTTTTTGGACGTACCTTCTAAACCATTGGTCCAATAGTCCAAATTGTATGCGTATGAATCGACTCGACGAGATCTTACTTGTATGTATCATATTTTACTCATTTAAGGTTTTTTACAAAAACATTGTTTTTTGGAATTAATTCTCTCATCTTTTGACGAATTTAATTCAGATGTCGTGCACAAAAAACACCAGAATCTCCTTGAGGAGATAAAACATATTTCCTCATGTAGACCGGGGGGTGTAGAGCAAGAAGCAAGAAGGTCCTGGGTTCAAATCCATATATGACCTTTCCGTGTGGAGACTGCATGTTCTCCCAGTGTTCACACGGGTTCCTGCCGGGTTCTCCAGCTTCCTCTCACGGTCCAGAAAGAAGTGATATAGGAGACCTGGTGACTCAGACTGGTTGATTGCCTCTCTTTGCCGGACAAATTTCAGCTGGATGGGCTCCAGCCCCCCCGTGATTCTGCACAGGATTAGCGGTTACAGAAGATGAATGAATGAATATTTTCTCTGAGCCGTGTGGATCTCGCTGCTGGGATTCCCACCTGCTAAATCCCTACGTCGCACTAAGTCTCCATGCCTGCCAGAGGACAGTGGCGAGCAGAATTGATTACCAGCGTGGCAAAGTCTGCGTCAAAACTTCAAGGACGCGCCGCATTCCAATAACAAAAATGTCAGAGGAGAAATTTTAGAGGAAAAAAAACACAGTTTATGCTGCAGATCAATTCCTCAATTAAAAAAATCGGAGGATAATCGAATCGCTCGATCGCCTGAGGGTCCCGTGCATACGGCGAGACCCCTTCGCTTCAGGACAAGCTGTCATTTTCTCCAGCTGAGAATGGAGGAGGTGGGAGAACGCAGCTGCTCCATTTGTTCTGGCCCACAAGGCTCCCATCAAACATTGTAATATATTGCAAGCTTACTCTCATTCTGAGGGAGATTTGTCATAATATCCAGCCGGCCAGATGTGTTCCTCAAGTAGTCGAAGCTTTTCCTGGCCCACTGGGTCACCCTGTCAAACACAGAGACAGACACTCTCTGTCATGGTTGTGCTCCCGTAGTCTTACATTACAGGAGGGGGACACGGGGGTGGGAGTTGGGGGGATGGAGGCGGAAAGACCTTGGATGAAAATCACAAAACTGAGCGGCTGAGGCGGAGCCGCAGATTTGATGCGTCGGCGTGGAAAAATGAAAGGTGTTTTGTAAGGATGAGTTTGAAAAGGAAGAACATAAACACAGAGGGAATCAGAGGCTCTTTTGTCAACATGTACGACACTGTAGAACTTAGTGACCGGTGAAATCAAAACAGTACACAGAGATAAATTCACTGCTCCAAAAATGAAAGGGAACATTTAAAACAGATGACAATCTTTATTTACACACATTGTGTTCGTCACTGAGAAGCAAATGAGGTGAGAACTGTTAGAAGTCAGAAGGATGAACCCACTCAGGGCTGGATTCCAAATCAGACCCAACTGGTGACACTTTCATAAGGAGAACTCATGATGTGTCTCAGCAACGAGCTTGACCTCTGACCCCCACCTGCCTGAAGACACTCCTGACAGTATCTGGACCTGCTCCGGATTTGAGGGAGGATGGTGTTCTGCAGGATCTCCCCCCAGATCCGGATCAGGGCATCAGTGAGCTCCTGGACCGTCTGTGGTTGTACTTGATGGCGTCTGTGGCATCGATACATAACGTCCCAGAGGATTCAGGTTTGGAGAATGTCTATCAATCAATCCATCCATCCATCCATCCATCCATCCGTCCATCTGTCCATCTATCCATCCATCTGTCCATCAATACATGCATACAGCTGTCCATCCAACCATTTATACCGTACGCATATATGGTATATCCATCCATTTATCAATCCATCCATCCATCCATCCATCCATCCATCCATCCATCCGTCCATCCATCCATCCATCCATCCGTCCATCCATCCATTCTTCCTCATTGAATAAATCTGGATTCCAGACTCATTTAAATGATATAAATATTTTACAGAGGGTAAATCTTCTCTTTCTGCTCTCGGCTGCTTGGATTCAGTGGGACCTCCTTATAGAGAGAAGATTTTCCAATTGTGCTCTAAATCCCTCTCACTGATGACAACTTTTCAGATGGAATTATGACTTTATAAAAGAACTCCATGTCCCATTATTTACTTTGCTTCTGTTCCAGAGGTGTATAATAAAACACTCTCTGAGAGAGACTGCTTCCTTTTCATTTCATTAATTTTCCCCATCTCTGCTTGAGGACAGGAAGGAGGTCAGGGTGAGTGCACTCAGCCGGTGGCAGAGACACAAAAGCTTCACACACTGGCTAATTCACAGCGTAGCCCTCCACCATCAAAGTGCTCGCTTGTGGATTTAATTGAGAGCGGCTTAGCTCTCAACCGGGGATTCTCCAGCAATGGCTAGCTGACACGGGCAAATCACACCAGCCCATCATAACTGATGCCCTCTTTCTGCTGAGGCAAAAAAACCCCTGAGTTTAGAGTTACAATTACACAATAATTATCCCCCACTGAACATCAGGAACTGCTGTGCTGCTCGAAACCACTCTGCCGCTGTTTTATTTCAGAAATGAAAACCCCAAGTTGGTGTTGCTGTTGTTTTTTATTCTCGAAAAAAAATCTAATGTAGCAGTTAGTATTTGTGAAGAAGTTTGGAGGTTTTATGTTTCTGGTGGTCTTACGGAGGCGAAGACGCATCTACATGGAGATGAGTGGATACTTACAGGACGGCTAGCAAATAAAAGGATGCACTGATCCAACATAACAGGATAATGACTTACCGATGAAGTCAGAGTAGCAGTGATTATCTTGTTACCGTGGTAACCTGACAATGGAATATATCAGGCAGCATGTGAACTCTTTGTGCTGAATGGCCGGCCCTCAGACTAAGAGGTATTGAAGCATTATGGTATATTCAACTAATTCCTGGTTTAGAAGACACAATATTTTTGTCTTCAATGATGGTCTTTCAAAATTCACCCACTCAGATCAGGTGATCACGGTGCAACGACTTTGTACCCTGTCTTGGTTGGAACTTTGTTAATACTACATGTTTGAAACCGACCTTTCATTCATGTCAAATGATGTGACGTCCGAGACGAGCGAAGTCGATCATGTCTATGGAAAAACTCTGTGATCCTGCCGACAACGCTCTTCTTTGTTGTGTTGTTCCTTCAATGACAGATGGACATACATCGTTGTTGGCTATCGTTGTCATAATTCAACAAGCCCTTCTTCCATTTCTTGGAAGGTCCCAGATGACACATCGCTGTTTGTTGATGATGTCATACTGCAAGACCTGATGGTCTTACATCTCCTCCATGTTCAAGCCAGACAAAAAGAATTTGTCGGCAACCATCAGATCGTTTTAAAATCAGGATACAATCTTTTCTTCTGAACCAGGCATTACAGAAGACACTGGAGACTGACTGTGTGACTGTGCCTGGAATTTCCACATTTGTGGGATCTGACTCTCAACAGGTGTTTCAAAAAAAAAACCCTGACCAAGTCCTTTGACTTCAAAGTCTAGATTTCGACCTTCAGCAATTTCTGTTTGATCCAACAAAGCAGGGGTAAAAGGCAAGATGAAAAAGAACGGACGTTTTAGACCAGTTGTTTTCTGCTCTGTGTCCCGATCTGGTTTCCCGTTATGCAGTTGGCACCGACGGTGATCTACATGACATTTACAGCATAGAAGGTCCTCATTGAAGTTCAGCACCTGTGAAATCTGAACCTACGTGGATATGATGGGCTGTGAAACTCATGAAAATGCAATGAACCTGCAGTATTAAAAGCACTTTGTCATGGCGCTCTGTGGAGCAGCCGCTCATGCGTTTTTGTCTGCTTCATGGATGCACGGGGAAAATTACCCTTCAGCCTTCAAAATGTGGGTTTGTTGGGGATTAATGATATTTTAGCGGAAGCATGAAGTTTCGGGTATCCTGTGCCTCATCTTACACAGATGGAGAGAATAGAAGAGGATGTTCTGTCTTTGATTTCTAGTTTTCAATGCACCCAATTAGCGAAAGTTTTCATTTATTTCATGCTGCTGGTTCCTCTTGGATGGCTGTCGACGCAGCCTCCAACTTCTTAGTGAGTTGGGTTAATTAGTCAGAAACATTTTATATCTCAGACTTGTTATTTCTTTATGTGACCTCAAAGTAGAATGTTCTAGAGTTGTGAGACGGAGAGAGGAGAGTTCTGATTTCAATCAGTTGATTGAGTCGACAGACTCTTTGCCCCGTGTCACCTGAAAAATAATGGTGTTCACTTCAGCGTAGCATCCGTCACAGGATTAATGTATGTTTTGGCCGCTGGAGGGCATCTTTAATCTGATCGCTCACCTCCTGCAATTTGTTAATGCCGCAGAGAGCAACAGCTCATCCCCACAAGCAACGGGGTGGACTGTAAATGTGTACAAGCCTAATGCTGCCTGCAGCTCTGTGTAGACAAACAGGTAAGCCTCAGTTTGATTCTACACCACCGACATTATTGACTTCCTGCCTGTATCTCGCTTCCAGGAAGAGATAACCTCACAGTACCAGAAGAAGAACCTCGGAGGAACCTTCATACAGCATGGCCTGAATGGACGCTGTCCTTATCAGAAAGCCTGCACACAGTAGCAAGGTATTCATTTGCATGGTGCAATGCGTAAATTATCTCTTTCAATAAATGGAATATAAAATTTATAAAATATGTTTTTTAGCTTAGGAAAAGTCCTCCTATATCTACAGAGGGGGTGGGTCTTCTACCATGAAGACCGCCATGTTATGTCATCTTTATATCTATTTAGCTTTCTGCCACGTTTCCACGGTTACACTTTGAGCCCGTTGAGCTATTTCTTTCTCATGAGATTAATTTTCTTTTTTTTTTTGCTGTGAAATCATTTAGTGACTTTCACGAAAAGTCATTGCGATCAGATTGTGCATTAGATGTATAATGTGAATATATATTGTAAACGATGCGAGAAGAAAGAAAAGCATAAAAATGGACCTGAATAGAATATAATAAAGTAGAATAAGTTTACAGAACAGTGGACAGTGTAAGTGCATTATAAATTAAATGTATTATTATTATTATTAAGTGTATTTCACATGAGATACGCCAGACAATCAGTGATTGTTATAATAGAATTTAATAAATTCAAGTTAAAAGTAATTAATATGAAATATTGTCAATAAAAAAAGTAGAAATAACAATTGTCTGCCGGTCGTTAATGTCTGGATGGATAAAAATGAATTAGCTTTCTTCGCTTTGTTTAGGTCAAAGAAAGACAAAAAATCCCCTGCCGCGGTGGCCAGATAAACATCAAATGAACTCACCAAAGGCGTAACTAGCTAATTAGCTCTCTTTACATGGACAAACTATGTTGTTTTACATCTCTGATAGCTCACCTGATGATGCACCTAGTTAGATTCCTGCCTGCTGCCATGAACCAGTTTCAGCACCATGGACAGCAGCAGTGACGATCAGAGAGCAATCCCAGTTTCAGCACCATGGACAGCAGCAGTGCTTCAGTACCATGGAGGTCATGATCGAAAGTTGCTGCTGGAAAACTGTTTTTGTAGTAGGATGTTTATGAATTTTGACAAATGGTATGTCATAATAATTAACTGGGACAAGTAAAAGTAACATAGTTTGAAACCATGCCGTCAAAGGGGAGAAAAACACAAAGATCCAACACAACCCAAAGATCCAATGAAACATTGGTTGCATTCAAGGACATAAACGCCAGACGCAAATAAATTTCACAGACTGCACAAGAATCAAGAACGAGGTATAGAATGTATTCCTCAGCCATAAATGTGATAGGGATCAGCAGAAGGAGGAAATCACAAAGCCGGGTAATCGGAGCTCTATCCTTTCATGTCATTTGGTTCGGTGTCACTTTGACTTACCCCGTCTTTGTCCAAATCAGAGTTTGATGACTCCTCTCTCCCCCAAGGCCCCTCTCTCCCTCCCCCCTCGTCTATTGATCTCCCAGTCTGTGGTTTGTTTGCAGACTGCTATCCTAAGGTGTTTACATCATAAAGGGGAGGAATGTCAGCATTGATTTTAATATACACACCGAAAATAGAGAACGATTAAGGGACAAGGGAAGTTAATCTAAGCACAGCTGCAAAGGGTTCAGTCAAGCATGTGAGCTGCAAAGAGCTTCAGAAATAAGCCCCCTGCTCCCTCTCCACTCTGAGGACTGTGTCTGTCTTAAGAAAAGACTCATTTTTAGCGATAAGCAGACCAAAGCCCCCGGAACAGCCCCCAGAGGCAGAAGTGCTAATTGGACACTGACAATGAATGTGTACAGTTTCACTGCAATCTTCCCATTACATCAGAGGACTGCAATCTTTTATTAGTTCCGGGGTCTGGAAATCTTAACATGGTGCCTGTTTCTCATGAGCAATTTACCAGCACCGCAAATAGATTCTGGAGCCGCGATTACAGCTCTGTGGGGGGTAGCTTAAACACGGGCGGGGGACTCTGAGATAAGAGCTGATGACGCTTAGCATTATGTTCACAACCATAACAAAAAATTATTTGTCCACCGGTAACACGTAATTTCCAAAATCGTAATTGGACTTTTTTTTATACTCTTTTGTGGTCTAAACATGCACTGTAAAAATAAATATTTTGATGAACTGATGAAAATGAACTCAGCTACAAACTCTAATTAAATGACATATTTTGGAGTCAAACTTATTTATTTAAGTTGGAAGTACTTAATTTAATTGAGTGTTACCAGTTGAAGTAATTTTTTGAGTTCATCCAACAATTCTCTTTTTACAGTGAAGCTAAAGACCCAAATGATCAGTAGTGGGTGGAGTACTCTGATCTTTTACTCCACTACAAGTGCAAAACCTGCATTCAAAACCATAAAAGTTAAAGAATGAAACTAAGTTGCCTGAAAAGCTATAGTTAATTGATTGCTGCAACAAGCAGAAAGAACTTAAACCTGATTGGCTAGAAATGGATGATAATAAACAATCCATATCCTTTAGGATGTGGCACCGCAGTGGAGTGTGCGTCATCTCCATCCTCAGTCCAACCATCTACGTCAGCGCTGCAGCATGAGAACATTGTCTGCGTGAGCTGTACTGAAATGAGTGTAGAGTTCATACAAGCAGAATCATCAGCGTTGTCCTTGTCAATTTAATAAACGATAGACTCTACCTGAGTACAAACACGAGCATCAAAGCTTTGGTGTGCCTTCAATCGGATTCCCGGCCCCGTCTATTTCCAGCACCAGGTTGGAGTCCAACGGCCTTCTTCAGAAGAGCCTCAATAGATTCTTGGTAATAGTTTGTTACTCCTAGTACAGTTAACCATGTTGTCCTTTCATAACCTCCATTTCAATCAGGAGAGACGAAGAATGACGAAAAGATGAATGATTGAGTCCAACTGATGATTTGAGATGATTCATCTGACTTCAAGTATTTGGTGATCAGACTCCCCAGGGAGTGACTGAAAGGTCTCTGGCCTGACCACCAGCAGGTATATCCCCCGATTGGAGTCTGGATACTGGTGGTGGTGGCTGATGACTCTGCTGAGACTGATGAACGATCAGGCTGATGGATTTGCATGGACTGGGGGGAGATGGGGAAGTAGAGGCATGAAAGAACAGGATGGATGGAGGGAATCATATTTAACAGACAGCAGCTGATGATGGTAGGCTAACGATGAAGGTGTAACTCAGTGAATGGATGAATGAAGCTACCTGAATGGGAGCAGCTGATTTTAGTTGATGCTCCAGACGGGGAAGCAGGTAACTGAGACTGAGCATGAGGGAAAGGTTAGGATGACAGAGTGGAATGAGCAGCAACTGTGAGCAGAGTGTGCAAGAGGAGAGTCTTCCTGAAAGAACTTTAGGTAGATCATGTTTACTTTGTCTCGGTTTAACAATGTAACTCTAGGAATAACCACAAATGTGTATTTTGAGGTTTATTCTGATACTCATTTTCAGCCGCCAGCAGAATCAGTCACAGTCTGGGTTAACTTCACCCTTTGGAATAAATAGAATCAGGACCTACGGCGAGATCCATGGCCACACCCATCAGAGGTCACCCGGTGTGGGACCTCAGTATTTATTTTCCAAAGTTAATATAAATATTAATAAATAATTGCCCAAGAAACTCAACTTTGGTCATTTAAAGATATTGTACAAGGCCAAGATGGTGAACTTCCTCATCATCACCGGTGTTGTGTATAAGGATAAACACCTTGAGATGAAACATTTATGTTTTCCAGTGGATATAAAACACAAAATATTAACAAACGACATGAAAACAAATAAAAAAAACACCAAATAAAAATAATACTTAAACTGTGCAGCCTGTGGGCTGGAGTGAATTATCTTACATGTTTGGAAGTTATCAACCAACCCATGTAATTTATGCTGCTGCAGACTGACCTTCTTTTAAAAGGATTGTAAAACTGTGAATGTCCTCACCTCAGGCAAAAACAAACTAACTGAAACCAAATTAATCTTTGCATATTTCTTTTCTTTGAGGAATGTATTCATTTAATATCTTTACTCTAAAATTACCATAAAGTGACCAATCTGTTGGACAAGCATCTTTTCAAATGGTAAAAAAAATCGAATGTTTCATGTTGACATTTTGTGTTTCATGGAAAATAGATGATTTACAATTTCAATTAGATTAGTTCAGTCTTTTGGTGATTTTGTTTTTATCACGGTTGAATCAAGTTACATAATTTAGTGTTACTGTTTGTTCAGTCCTCACATGAATCTTATAATCTTACTTATCATATAGGAATCAATAGTCATGGTAAATGACTCCTCCTCCTCCTCCTCCTCCTCCTCCTCCTCCTCCTCAGTGGCCCCTCTGAGCTGTGGTGTCCCACATGGCTCCAACCTTGGCCCTTTACTCTTTCGCATAAACCTGCTGCCACTTGGTCATATTATAAACAGCTTCATGAACATTTTTCAACGAGAAAATGTGTCTCAAAAAGTGCTCAACCAAACAGTTTAGCGGGACATTAAATGTTTTTCTTTATCTTTCTGTCCAGTCTTAAAATGTAAATATGTAGATCGGCGAAATCCTAACTTTCTCAGAGGGAATTCCCCAAAGAATTTTTGGATGTAGACATCTCTAAATCCCTGTGTGTGACTGAGGTGGAGCTTTAGCACATGTAGCATGATAGCGGATACAGAAAATGACCGTCTCATATCTACACCTTCTCTTAAATGTCCTCTCTTCTCATCTACAGGATTACGTTTGAAAGCTACCTCTCCTTTTTTTTTAAATTATTTTTGTTACGTAACGCCTCCATCACTAGTGCTTGGATTGTTTTCTTCCCACAAGGAGTTTCCAAATTATCGCTGTGAAAAATTCACTCTGAGGCGAGACCTTCTCTCCACATCAACATCCCAGTCAGAAAACGAATGATTATAAAGCAGATTATCTGCAGCAGAAATACTGCTGCTAGTTCTCAGCTTACTTTCCAGACATCTTGTTTCCTTGCTTTCATTCCGCGCTACAAACAAGAGATAAAATCCACAGCAGGCCATGATAAAAAAAAAAATTGGCCTACATAGAGAGGGGGACTTCAGGAGTCCATCTTACCCGACAAGGGGGCTGGTTCCCTGGAAAGAAGAAGAAGAATGCTCCTTCTCCCTTTGATGCCTTTCTGTGATGGGATAAAAACCCTGGTGGCAACAGCAGACGGCTTTGAACAATAAAAAATCCAATCTTATGCGTAACGTCACCGACGGCACATAGAGGCAGTGCTTCTGTAAACAAGATGTTCCCCCAGTGGCTGAAGCTCCATCTGAAGGGGCTCTGCTGAAGAACCTCAGGTCTCCTGCAGGAAGACATGGTGTCGCTTCCAGCTGAGCGGAAAAAGATGATTCAGAAATATCAGGATTAAAATCTAATTATACTAGCAGAGAAAATCATCATCATTGTAGCATTTCATCTTCTGTAGACGTCATCTAAAATCCTTTTCATTGGGTGTCGCTGCTTTGAAAACATAAATTGAGATTTGTACGTATGACAGAAAGTAGAATGTATGACTCTTATATATTCTACTTGATGATTTTGAGAATAGAATTTATGGAGCATTTTCAAACAAACAAGAGGCTTATCAAAATTAAATATAACCCTGACTCTAGATCAGCCAGAACATTATAACCACTGACCGGTGAGGTCAGAATAGCATTGATTTCCTGTCAGGGGCGGGATATATGAGGCAGGAAGTGAACATTTTATCCTGAAGTCGATGCTGGAAGCAGGAAGAATGGACCATCGTGAAGATTTGAGTGATTTTGACAAGAACCAGATTCTGACTGGTTTTGAATACTGGCCTATGTTTTTGATCCCACACAATAGCTAATGCAGCATTAATTGCAAAATTGTTGGTTTTAGTGAAATGGCTGCTTGATGTATTGCATTCGTACGGTATGTGTTATTAGAATTTAGTTTTATTCACATTTATTTGGATATTTAGGAAAACACAAGCTCATAAATTTAATCAAAATGATTTTTTTACTGGGCTTATAGATGATTTAAGTTTTTTAATCGTTTATTAACATTTAACATTATGATATATTGTAATATTGTACATTATAGTCAAACTTTTGTAAATCCAGTTTGACACCAACACTCGTAGAACATGAGGTCATGTGTAATAAATGAAAATTGGGTCGCTGTAATGACAGATTAGCTTCATCTATTCCTGTCAGAAAAGATTGGTTTCCGTGGTAACTCGTCTTACAACACATAAATAAACATCGGTGAAATCCTCCGGAGACCGACTCTCCCCTGTGAGCGAAAAAAAACAATAATTGAAATCATTTCTCCTCCGTTTTCTGATCATTGAAGCAGTGAAATCAGATTCATGTGTGTTTTAATATGAAACAAAGTGCAGGGAGTGCAGACAGCGCATTTATTATGTGTTACTGTGATCTAATTGAGAGGCATGCTGCAAGCTCAGCAATCCCACAATGCACTGAGAGCGAAGAGTGCCAAGACTGCAGCTCTCTGCCAGCTGTAAGCGAGTGACAGATGCTCGCTATGTCAACAGGCCCCGCCTCCCACCATCAATATTTATCAGATACTGTGCATGCTGGGGGATGACTGCAACCCCAACCTACACTCACCCCAAATACTTTGACCCCCCACCTTCGCGCACCCAAAGTACTCCCCCCCTTACATTTACTCAAAGTACTCTCACCCACTAACTACATTCACAAATGGAGCTCTATCACAGGTTCCATCAGAAAGACTATCCTCTCACACACACAACTATTGTCCGCATCTTTCGTACATGCCTAGTCCTCGCAGATCTATCAGCGTTATCATTCATCAGCCACCACCACCAGTATCCATACTCCAAAGGGGGGATATTTTATTTTATGCCCCTGCACAAGGCAGGAGCATAGACGAAAAGTTGGAGCGGAAAATGATTTTTAATTGAATGATTGTCACATATCATCTGTTGTAATGAATTCCTCGTTTCTTCACTTGCTCTCTACTCTGATTGATCTACACTCACCCCCCAACCACACTCACCCCCAAACTACACTCACTCCCCAACTACACTCACCCCAACTACACTCACCCCAACTACGCTTGATACCCTTTAGAATGGAGTCCTCAAAAATGATATCCTCTAAAATGAGAAACCCTAAAAAGAGATTGTTTAGTATCAGATCCTCTTGAATAAGTTCATCTACAATGAGACTACCTCTGGAAGCTCATCTGATGATGTAATTGCTTCCTGCTGTGAGTGTCAGAAAGCAGCCTCAGCGTCAGCACCATGGACAGCAGCGGTGACGCTCAGCTTCAGCACCATGGACAGCAGCGCCGACACAAAGGCAGCAGCCTCAGCTTCAGCACCATGGACAGCAGCGTTGACGCTCAGGCAGCAGCCTCAGCTTCAGCACCATGGACAGCCGGGTTGACGCTGAGACAGTACTCAGCTTCAGCACCATGGACAGCAGGGTTGACGCTGAGACAGTATTCAGCTTCAGCACCATGGACAGCAGGGTTGACGCTGAGCCAGTACTCAGCTTCAGCACACTGGACAGCAGGGTTGACGCTGAGACAGTATTCAGCTTCAGCACCATGGACAGCAGGGTTGACGCTGAGACAGTACTCAGCTTCGGCACCATGGACAGCAGCGGTGACGCTCAGGCAGCAGCCTCAGCTTCAGCACCATGGACAGCAGGGTTGACGCTCAGGCAGCAGCCTCAGCTTCAGCACCATGGACAGCAGTGGTGAGGGTCTGCGTCTAGGGCCAAGATTCAGGAAATGTTTTGATCAAATGGGACACAGATTTCCTCTGCGGATTGTAATTATATTCATACCAACATAAATAATTACACTTTACTCTGATAAACCATAATGTATAAACATTAATATTATAGAGAAATATATGCATGAGGTTTGGTAATATATTAGGCCTATGGTTTATTCCTGCCTCTTACATAATGTTCATTTTGTGAGCTACACCTGGAAATATATTAATTACTAAAAGCTGCTAGAGTGTAAAGAAAAAAGCTGTGTACACAAAATTAATGAACATATCCTGAGATGGGTTAATTGCACAAACAAATTAATTTGACAGCTGTTTTCATACCTTGTAGTAATTCAATGATAAATGAAGCTATACAAACAGTGTAAAAAAAACCCTGATAATTAAAGTGTGAGTTGTCAGGATCAGGTAGAATAAAAGCTGTTCTCAAATACAGAAAGAGGCGTAGAGATATCAGCTGTAAAAATAAATACATACAACAAAAGGTACAAAGATAAAGGTGTCACCATGTGTAAAACTGGAGGAGTTCCCAGCACCTTTTACATATTCTAGAAATGCATTCTGGAAAATAAACTGATATTTCCTGGAATTTCACAGCAGAACATGTTCCAAAACATCACACAGCCTCCACTTGTCTTCTTCCCATAAAGCATCCTGGTTCCATCTTTTCTCCAGGTAAGAGATGCACAGATTAGACTACATTTTTTCATTCTTCCGTAGTCCAGGTATGATGCTGATGTGTCCAGTGTAGGAGCTTTCAGCAGTGGACAGGGGTCAGAGGTCACTATGCAACATATTGTGACGTCACTGTGTGTTCTGAACCAGCGTTAACTTGTTAAGCAGTTTGTGCCACAGTAGATCATGATCTAGATCACAATCCGGTCCTTGTCAAAGTCTCTCTGATCCTCATGCTGGTGCATTTTCTTCTACTTCTAACATCAACTTCACCTGTTGTCTGATATTTCCCGTCCTCTGACAGGTAACCATGGTAACCAGAAAAGTCAATGCTAGGTTTACTTCACCTGTCAGTGGTTATAATGTTATGGTTCATTCTAGTATTACATTTTTCTCTTTTGTTGATACTCAAAAATCAACACATTTACATTTGTCGGACTATTTAATGGTCAGAACCAGTTGCCAGGCAACCAGCACAGGCGGCAGGAAGATTCTGGTCCCGACCAAAATCCTGTTTCTCTCCTTTCACCGATGGTTTGTCGTCATTCTAATGAACTTTGTGAACGACGCAAAGTCATTGATAAAGTTTTCAATCACAACACGAGCGACCTCCGGCCCAATCCGTGTTCCCAATCAACCACGGCCCAATTTAAAGGTCTGTCACTGCAAATGTGGTTCTGCACAATCTCGTCTGAAGTCTCCTACCAGGACGGATTGAACAGGTGCCTGAAAAACTTTCCCCGGCCAATTTACTCTCCCAGACATCTGCTCAGCGGCAGAACCGTGCCAGCTCCTTCCGAGACACGAAGGCACATGAAGAGAGCGGCTCGAATTTAGTCCGACGGCTTTCACAAATCCGGGTCACTGAGGACACAGGATGCAGAACTCTAGTTAAAGAGTAATCTCTCAACCCTTCATCAATGTTATGTAAACCGTCATAAAGTATCATAGATGATCTAAACTTTAATCTTTCCCTGAATGAAGTAAATCAAACAACATCAATCCTGATCAGAACTATTACGTATGGGCTGGCTTTCAGGGGTTAAACCTTTTCAATAAACTTTATTTACTGAAAAAGATTCATGTGTTATAAACTAAATACACTAAATGAGAGAATTATTTCAATTTTATTTCCTGTAAACATGTTTGTTTGTACAACACCAGCCTTAATTAATTAAAGACAATGTGTGTGTGTGCGTGTTTATGTGTGTGTGTGTGTGTGTGTGTGTGTAATAATGTGTGTGTATGCGTGTGTGTGTATATGTGTTAATGTGTGTGCCTGTCTATATGAGTGTGTGTGTGTGTGTGTGTGTCTGTGTGTGTGTCTGTGTGCGCAGCATGAATAATGCAGACTTGTCAGCATTCGGTCGACTCTGTGTGCTTTGAATGGTTAGGCCAGTTTAAAAGTCAGCCTTGAGTAATCTATTATTTATTCTATTACCTTCTATTGGCTTGAATTTCCGTCAAATGTGTGTGAAAATATGCCGTCTGGTAAAAATGCTAATGCCGACGGTCTGAGTTTGTGCGTTAGGACCTCCGAGCAGTGAATGCGAATATCGGAACCTCAAACACAATCAATAATGACGAGTAAATTGAGAATAAGCCGCGGCAGAAAGTCTAAATTCAATATACTGTGTTTCACGTAAAGCCTTTAAAGGAGTAGTCTGTCAAATTTTTATATTTTCTCTTAAATAAATGGAGTTTTTATATTCAGAATTCACAAGTTTATATTGGTGTCTGCGCCGAAGAGTGTTTTTACTTTCCCACCTCTGTTTTTAAGATGTCACAGCAGGATCAACCGTCCGAGCTGCAGAATATAAAAGCTGAAATTATCAAAGTTGTCGTTATATTGGAGTAATTAGCTTAAAACATGCATTCTGAGACTAAATCTGCATTTTTGTAAGGGGGCGCGGCCACCCGCTCACTTCTGCTCATAGTGGTCATAATGAATTGCGCATTTACATACATTTTTATTTTACACCAGATTTCCTATAATGAATGTCATGACTGAGTTTTTCATCCGTTATGTCGGCCGCTCCAGACATGAGGAGAAACAGACGGACATGTATAATTAAATCAACGTTTGTCTTTAATTAATTAATTGATTTATATATATATATATATATATATATGTATATATATATATATATATATATATATATAGTATCATAATATGGGGACTCGTGTTTTAGTTAGTTACCTGTGAATCAGGATCTGTGTTCTCACGTCTGCATTGATTGGTCCTCCTGCGCCGCTCTCAGAGCCGCAGGCTCCCGCTCTGATAGGTTGGGAAATAAAATCAATGAACCAACTGGATGGGCACCAGCGCTCCTCTGCCAAGGTTAGGAAAAATTGCCTGGATCCACACATTGATCTGGATCCAGCGCTCCGTCTAATCAGCTCCTCTCTTACTTCCAGTCGCTCTCTGCTAAATGTTACTGAAGCCTGTGAAGAACTTTTTGGAGGAATTCTGCTTACAGACAAACAGCCGTGAAAACAGAACTTCATGTGTGGAGCTGGTAAATAATAGCGCTGCTGGATTCTTCTAGTGGACTTGATACGGAGACCAGCGGGGAGAAGATAGTTTGTCAGAGTGGCGTCCTTTCAGCTCCTCGGGAGACGCAGCTGATAGACAGCTGGTAACGTTCACAGAGACGCCGAAGATGTTCGTGTATGTATGAACCTGGACCGTTTCACTGTGTGAACCTGGACCGTTTCACTGTGTGAACCTGGACCGTTTCACTATGTGAACCTGGACCGTTTCACTGTGTGAACCTGGACCGTTTCACTGTATGGACCTGGACCGTTTCACTATGTGAACCTGGACCGTTTCACTGCATGAACGGTTTAACTGTGTGAATCGTGAATCATCCGTAAAAAAAAGAAAAAGAAAAAAGTTTGGGACCAATCCTGGATCCCTGGGGTTCTCCACAAATATCTGTCCTGAATCCTGAAAGAGCAACCTGGTGTGTGTAGGTTTCTTCAGATATTACCGAAGATGCTCATACTGGGGGATTACCCACACCTCCACTGGTCTTGGTCGAGCATCTAGTTGAAGATGCTTCATCTTAGAACCTTCAGCTCATTCAGTGATGATGAGTCGGAGTAACTGGTTTTAATGGATTACTTCCAGGTCAGATAACGAGTCAGATTCACACATGGGTCAGAACGGAAGAATCTCTCAGGAGAATTTTACTCTGGAGGGAAGAGAAGGTACCTTTGGAACGTTCAGGTCAGCTGAGGACGGTCCAATCACAATCTTTCCGAAGAGTCCTTCTGCCCAATTAATTAGCAGAAACTGCAGAAGTTAAGTAAAGTCAGCTTATTATGACAAACGCTATAAGGTGAATTCTTCTACAGAGTATCCTTGGAAACTCCGCTGAGATCTTTGTTTGTGTTCTGATGAAGGCGAAGCATCAATGCCATCTGTCAGCCGTGAGCAGGACTCCATGTCTAAGAGAGAGACTCCTATAGAGAGAATGTTCTCTTCACCTCATGACTTAAAGCAGCAGCCTCAAAGGCAGTTCCACGTCAACATCTCCTCTGTCCTCAAACGGCTGGCTGGGATTGAAACAAAAATATACAGCATGAATGCATCTTCTGGATCAGCTCGTCTGCAGTTGGTTGTTTAAACAACGACTATTAAACTAAGCTTGTATCTTTGCAGTAAATAAAGGCAAGCTGACATTTGAGCGTGTGGTTATTTCCATGACTCTGCAGAGATGTCCTCAGAAAACACCGATGACCTGCCTCCGTCTTCAGTCACAGAGACGCTGGTTTCCACCGCTGCATCATTTCTCTCTGGATCTTTTACACGGATATTCTGTTACAGCGGTGCAGACCAGGGACGAGGTCCAGACCAGGAGACAGAGGAGGCACTGGGAGATCAGTTCAGGGATTTAACAAACAATAGTCTTATGTACTAGTAGTTTTATGTACTACTGGCTGATTCTGAGACGCAAAACTCAGTAAAATATAGTTAAAAAGGTGATTTATCATCTCGTTTCAAGATGTCCTTTATCTAAATACCACGTCTTATTTTAAGAAACCTTACCAAGCTAATTTTCACTTCTTACTACTGGCTGATTTATTTACTTATTAAAAGCTAAAAACACCTTGGATTTATTATGTTTATATTTCTTTTCTACTTATTTTTGAAGGGGATTTTTTCCCTGTGCAGGTAGACAACAAAGACAAAAAAGGAAGAAGTAAAACCACATAACTGGAGATTACAAATAAAAAAATTAATTCAAAAAATATCGTAACCTGTTCTTCAGACCCATAATCAGCTTTCTACCTAGTTTTTGAATTAGTTTTTTACAGTGCATAATGCTAGCTTAATAAAAACCTGTGTTGATTTCACGGTCGAAGGCTGTAGTGTGTTTACGTAGCTCCCTCTAGAGGACACAGGTGGTATTTTACAGTCAAAATCCCTCTTTTAGGATCAAAATCGAATATTTAACACGTTTTGTGTCCATAATTTGTTCTGAGTAAAAACAAGATGATGGATGAATGAGAATCTACACTGTAAAAAATATATATTCACTTAAAACCAGACCTAAATACAGTTAACGTTGAATTAAATAAGCCTAAATATGTAAAAACGTCTAAAACTTTAAACTGGTTCATGTTGACCAAATGTGAAAATTTGTGAAGGACATTTCACACAGAACTAAACCAAAGTTAATTTGAAAATATAGCTTCTGCATCAAATTTCCTTTTTTCCTGGTTGTTTTGTCAAAATGCTACTATTAGCATCACTAGCTGTAACCACTCAGCTAGAAACAACTAACTCTGAAAGACTGCCTTCATCGTACTGACAATTAGGAGATTGACGCCCTTGCAGAAAACAGGATCACGATGCATTCTGGGACACGTAGTATATGGTCCTATTGCATATTTATATTCTATGCGATCTCTCTGGGGTCACATGAAGTAAAATGTGAGGCTGGATTTGGCCAGAAGGGCTCGAGTTTGACACATGTGACCACTTTCTCACACTAGCAGGCCTGATATATAACGTCTTATGAATACTGCTCAACACTCGTGCGAACAGGCAGGCCAAGATGCCCTCATTAAATTATAGTGCAGGTAAAGAATAGTTTATCCTTCTTAATGTCAACAAATCCTATTAAACCTGGCAGAAAAGCAGTGTTTTCATCTTCCTCATGCAAATGTCAGCAAATAACAATAGCATAAAGCCAGAGCCTGATTCATAGCTCTGTGCCGTCGAGCGCCGCTGTTGCCTAGAAGTTTAAAGAAATCAATGAGGTTCTGTGCTGCTCCGACTGACACATTCCTACATTAGGATGATAAACACGGGCGATGGGGGGTTCACGTCCCGCAGCCATAAAAACACACCTGTGAATGATTCCTTCAGCTAAAAACAGCCCTGACTACCCAAAAATGCACTTTTTTTCATTTTTTCATGTGTAGATGTGCTAAGAAATCTATAGTAACAGACTGTAACTCCAGTTCTATGAGCCGGCTCGGGAAACCCTTTCAGGTCCCCGTCCTGCGCCTTGATTAACAATGATAATATTTTTTAACTGTAAATCCTGATAACGGGTTTGGTTCTGGGTTTGAAAGGCTGAGTTAGATTTATATCTTGTCCGTATTTATCATAACGTCTCCAAACATCGATAAAATTAAGATTATTGTCTGTGAAGTTGTTCCAAACAATGTCATGTCTAATATGATATAACCTCGAGAGAGAATGTGCAGGTTCCATGCTAGTGGTCCAAGAATCCAACCCAGGGGGCTCCACTGGTCACTGAATAGAACTTCTTTTAAAATCTCCACTAGGGTTTATTTTTTCATTGTTAGAACTTAATTTTGTGTTGCCTTTAATTTATGAAGGAACATTCAGTTGCTGTATGCTGTTCAGAACCTTTAGACGTGTATGGACTCGAATCCCCCCAGGTCCTTCTGTGTGGAGTTTGCATGTTGTTAATTTATGCTGGTGAACTGGTGACTTGTTGGGGTCCATGACCCGGAACTGGATTAGAGGTTACAGAAAATTGATGGATGGACTCAAAGAGAGCATTTGCAGGTTATATGCTAACGGTCCAAGAATCAAGCCCAAAGGTACTCCACAGGTTACTGAATGTAACTCCAGTTCTATGAGTCAGCCATCCAAGGCTTCACTTTAGCATCTAACACCAACGTGTTTACCAAGGGAACCCAACAAGCAAAAATATTCTCCTAATGCCAGGAAAGTTTTGGATTCGGATAACTTGATCAGCGTTTGTATTGGTTCCTGTTGGGTTCTTTTGGCTAATCAGCTGGTGACTTGACCACATTTACCTTTCCTCTAATGTCAGCCGGGTCAGGCCCCGCCTCTCTTAACAGCATAAGCAGTTACAGGAAATGAAAGGATGATTCAACCTTGAGAGAGTGCTAGTGGGCCAAGACCCAGACCCAGTGGGACGCCACATAATCCTGGTAACCATCAACAATGGTAACAAAGAATCTTCTGACTTCAAATTTGATCTGAACCAGCTGAGGATGGTCAAGTCCAGTCTGTATTTTATAGTCAGTAAGAAAGCTACACTTATAAAAAAAAAAGAAAAAAAGGTAGACCCCAAACTGGGTCAGTAATTACTCATTAAAGGATCCTGGTTGCTTTTGACGAAGCTGACGGCATTTCTTTCTAATGATGTTGGATAAAGAGGAACAGTAGTGAGCCGGTATCAGTTTTCATCAGATCCATTTCAAAGCATCTTTCAAACAGCGGGGTGATAACGTGGGATGTAAAAAACAGCAGGTGGAAGAATTGAAAAGCTTAATGACGGCAGTGAATGTTGACAATCTATTCAAATTGTCTCGGGGAGTTAGATTTCATCGTTTCACGCGGATACGGGATTATTAAATTTTGTTTCACTCACAAAAATGTGCAAATGTATCCAATTTAGTCAAAGTGAGATGAAGGGTTGGGTTTTCTGTTAGATATCAAATACTATAGATCGGCAATAATGACGAAATGTAGAGAATGTCGCTAGGGGGAGCTACCTGAACATGCTACAACCTTTAGCTGTGACATAAACCAGGGGCTTTATCCAAATCAAACGGAAAAAAAGGAGAAAAAAAAGGAAAAATGCAAATAACTAGATAGAAGTCTGATTATAGGCGTTTTAAACAAAAAACTGGTTTGTGGACATTTTTGTTTGCTTTAGCTACTAACCGCTACTAGCTGCTGTCAAGACATCCGGTTTTGAGACGCACTAATTAAATGTCTGCAAAATGTCACATCGCCAATCCTACTTTTCTGACATCTGTTAATGCAGATGTCCATTCCGCCTCTGTTACTACCTCCACGGCCATCTCAGAGCTCCTCCACACTGTTTTCTGCAGAACAGAAGGGCTTAACAAAGGCCCGCTTTGGCTGATGACAAATAAATAGCCTTATGTATTTTAGAGTTATGAATCTCCATTTGCCCCCTCCCCCCCAAACACCAAGGTCCTCTTTCACGTCTCGCAAGTAGCTTAATGAAAAGGAAAGAGGAGAAATGGATTCAGCCTCTCTCTGAGTATCCACATCCATACTAGATGACATCCATAGACCTTTCCAGAATATCAATATGTATGTATATCTGTGAGGGAACATTAGGCTCGCCGTGGGTCTATCGGGTGAGCAGCAGTCAGTGGATATTATGTATCATAGCAACCAAAGTATCTCAGCTGAAAAATACACTCAACCACCAAAGCATTCCCAGCTGGGCGGTTTAAGAAGAGTACCTGCAGTTTTGAGCCGGGAAAATCACTTTGGTGGACACAGCCCACTGAGCTCTTTATAATGGATTCATGCAAACACTGTGTGTGTGTGTGTGTGTGTGTGTGTCTGTGCATGTGTGTGTGTGGAGCTGTATCACGGGGTACAGTAAGTATTCAGCCCTGGTGTCCAAACTGTTCAGAATATACTGCTAAACAAACCTTTTTTGATCAATAAACAAAATTTTAATTAGTTAGTTTGTTCATTTTTAAGTACTTTTTTTCTCCTTATTATAAGAACAAAACAATGGACAGGTCCATCACGACAAGAATGTGAGGACATATTTGCATGTACATTAAGAAAAATAGCAGAGTAACAGCAAAGTTTCCAGATTTTTGAAACCTTTTTTTGTTGCGTAATTGCTCTTTAAAATCATGGAGTTCCTTCTGATCCAAGAGTCTGATTCATGGAAAATCCAGTATTTCAAAAAGAGGATGGGTCACTCAATTATTTAAGACATTAACTCCGTTCTGTCAGTGTTAATACAACAAAAGTAGAATCATGTTCTATGAAGCTGCGTAAACGTTTTTTTTTAAGAAATGTCAAAATCAAAAAAGCAAAGGTCAAGAAACCTGGATTTTGGTTCTTCATACGAGTGAAGCTCCAAGAATGTGATCGTTGGTCTCATTTTCATAGCTGTATTTCCGATCCAGATCCATAGACCTCATCATTCATCGGTCTCAGCAGAGTCATCAGCCGCCATCACCCCCAGTATCCAGACTCAAAGGGGGAGGGGTTCCTGCGGCTGTTCAGGGTAAATACCCTCCAATCACAATCTCTTTCAACAGTATTTCTGCTACATGGGACATCAACGGTCAGAAATCTTTACTCCACTTTGTAAAATGACATTTTAAACCGGTTTGACCCCGAAGAGGAGAACCGGTTTAAGAAAATGGATGGATTAATGGATATATTAAAACTTAATGTAGCTTTTTAGGGTTTCATTAGTGTGTATTTAGCTTTTCTCAGTCTGCAGGTGAAGTCATTTAACGGCGGCTGAAGTGACTCCCATTTAAGATGTCTGTGTTTGGTCCTGTTGTTGGACTCCTCCTGTCCTTGGCAGAGGGAGCCGACCAGAAACCAAAAGAGGCGAGAGCTGAACAATTTAACTCCTTTTTTTTTTTCAGTAGAAAATCCTCTAAATTGAGAGCCAGGATGTCGGGGGCCGAAAAGAGAAAGGAAAGAAAAGGAAATCTGTCGAATCTCCCGACTCCTCTCCTGAGCGGTGATTCAGGCTCGCTCAGGAAAAACCCTCGGAGCGGATCAGGGAAGTCTTGTTTTATTTCCCTACTTGTGAATGTTTTATAATCTCATTGGACGCCATGATGTTCTTCACAGTTGGCTGTGCTCCTAGAATATGAGGGATTTCTTCCCCCTCTCTCCCGGAACACATCTCTGTGTGAGAGCTCCCCCATCCTCAAGCCTCTGAGGATCTTCACAGCAAAATCCACAAAATGATCTGGCTGCTTAGCAGGTTTTTGACTAATTGCTGGTTTTCCGGTAACTGTCCACTCCCAGTTATCCAGATGTGCTCGGTGCGTGGCGTCAGGAGGATTCAAGGATAGAAGGAATCGAATGTGGAGTCAGCGGAGGGATTTATCAGGCAGCAAGTGCAAATTTTGCCCTCGTAAATTGATGTCTTGGGAACAGGGACACGGGTTCCCTGGGATCTGCCAGGAAACCATTCATGTGGATGATCCTTTGACACCTAGCACCCACCAGACCAAGTCCGATTGATGTTCAATGCTCACTAATTAAAGATGTGTTAAAAGTCAAAAGTCTCTTCCTGTATCTTCCCTTAATCAATCTCTTTTCTCAAAAAAATCTCTTCTAATCTCGTTTCTTCTCTATGTCCGACTCATTCTTTTAGTGGCAAAATGGGAACCAACACAATATTAGCCAGGCAGTCATAATGTTATGGCTGATCAGCCAATCCATTAATAACTATCTGTATGTGTAAGACAACCTACATTAAAATAAAAGCCAGAATTTCATGGAAACCTGGCAGATCTTCTGTGGATGGACATTTCTGTGACTTCCTGCTGACATTAGTGAACAAAAGGACGTCGTGACGATTGATTGATGTTATTTTAGTACGTTGATGAATAACCAGCGGGATCGGCGGCAACCCTCTGAACATGTTCCCCATCTGCGGAATATAAAGGTCTAACATCTAGGATCCAGAGCTGATCCAGTCTTACTCGGAGGGTTTAACATTTCCAGCAGCTTCCCCAAACCGACCTTTTACCAAAAGGAAAATCCCCTCAAAAAAAAATCTTCTCCTGGAACTTCTCCCGAAAATCTTAACGCTTCCTGCTCTCTGAGATTTGTGTGAGGTGGGCGCGGGCTTCTGAGATTTTCAGAACTGAGCCGAGGAAGCTGGAGTCCTTCCAACGCCGGGATGGACATGAAACTCTCAGATGAGTCTTCAGAACACAAGATGAGCCAATGAGCCAGAAGATATCTGCTGAATTCACGCCTTCATGTCTGCATGGTTCAAACAGGGATCCAGGAGTTATTCAGCGCTTTGTTTGGAGGTTCCGGTCCTGGTGTGTGGTTGTTAAAGGTCAGATGTGTGTTTTGTTGTATCAGTCCGGAATGTGTTGTCGATTGACCTGATACTCTGACTTTTTTTCATTTTTCTATCAGGAGCTTTGAAGTTCTGATTGTCTTGTTTCACTGAGCGGCAGTGATGATCCAAAACGATAAGATCCGCCCAAAAGAGCCAAAATGGATTTGCATCAGTGAACCGGGAGGAGAGGAAGGCTGGCAGCTCACTGACGTGTATAGAGGGATAAAATTATACCTTTAAAGATCATCTCTGCAGGGATTCATGGAATCATTCACTTAAATCAGGCTAACTGGCAAACTGGATCAGAATTTTATTCTTTATTTTTGTATTGGCATCAAGAAACAAGGAAAAATCTTGTTCTTTCTCTTTTTGTCACAATGATATGTATTGGTTCTGATGGAGATAATGTGTAATCCAACGTTTCGGTACGTGATAATGAGTAATACTGCGTTTTCTACACCAAAGCCGTTGTCATCCGTGACACTGCAGGGAAACCTGTTTTCCTCCCATGGTGCACCGGGGCAGAGGAGACGTCCCTGACCCTCAGACCGTCTGCAGGACGACTCAGCAGCAGATGCTGGCGAGTCATTTATCTCACTTGCACTCTGACGCCGTAGCCATTATTGTCTGGCTTAGGCGCAGAGCGGCTCCGGCCTCTCACGTCGCAGCAGCTGCAGCAAACAAGTCATAAATGGAGCCATTTTAAAATCAGAGGATGATTTATGAATGTTGCTGCGCCTGAAGAGCAGAGAAAGGTTCGGGTCCTCACGCTCTGCTCGGAAAGGGGAAGGACAGAGGGCCGACGCCACCGGAGAATGAAGTCGTCCAGATTAACGATTCTTTCACTTTTATGATTGCTTCCTACGCAAGACTGTTGTTTCACATAAAACCCCTTAAATCCCTCAGCGGTAGAAAAAAACAACCTCAAACAACAATATTACCCTGCAGATTATAAACAGCGCCCCTTGGACATGAAGTATTCATTAAAGTAGAACATGCTGATTTTAATGGCAATGTTTTACCACATTTAGCTCCAAATATTAAATCTCAATCCAAATATTGGACCTAAATGTTCCAAAATATGCAAGTGTACACTGACGTCAGCGGAACTACCAAAATAAAAGCCTGATGAATAAAACCATTTCTGTACCCTTTGAAAGCGGCCCCTTGTGCACCACGGTGGTTTCTGATCTACTTCCTGACTTGGAATTGCCCTGACCCCTAAAAACTGATCCTTAAGAGCAACCAGGAGCTCCGGGGTTAAAAGCCAGATGTGACGGACAGATCATTTATAGCAGGGATGGTCTCAGATCCAAGGCCCATCATATACTTACAGCATCATGGCATTCTACGATCTCACACCCTTCAGACGGAACAGCAAAGAAACATCATTTGTCAGATATAAACATAAAGGACAGACCTCAGAGACAAGTGGCGCAAAGGAAGTGTCACTTATAAGTCCCGCCCACTGGTAGGTAACCACGGTAACAATTCTAATCAACATTATTCTGACTTTGCCTGTCAGTGGTCATAATGTTATGGCTGATTGACGATAAATAGTTTTTAATCTAATATTTCTGATTCCGATTCTTCCTCCTAAACATCCATCCTGGTTCCCCTCATGTACAGAAGCCGACTCCAGCAGTAACAAGATAATATCGTCTCTCAGTGGGCTTTTCAAACCCTGAGAAAAGAACTCACAGACTGGGCCGACCCGAATAAACCTGAGATCGAGTGAGATCTGAGGATGATGGTCTGTAAATGCCAGCACTGGCGTTGTGGAGTGGGGGTGCAGTGGGATTGGCGCCGCCCCTCCTCTCAATCACGTCAGCCGGTGGGACGGAGGCTCCCGGAGAAGAAACGGAGACGACGCTCGACACTTTGTTCCTCAGCCTGGAGGAAAGTGGAACCTGCTTCATTACGACTCCATCTACGGGAAACTTCAAACGGCGTATCCCGGGAAACCAGGAGAACAGGAGCGGAACACAACAAAGCTTTAATGTACAAAAAGCCGACATGAATTCTGATTCTGCCGTCAGAAATACCTGAAAAAACCAAACCCTGAGAAAACTCATTAGTTTCTCTCTAGAGCAGGAAACAGGAAATGAAGAAAGAGCCGAAACTGAAGAGAAGAACCCGAGCGCTCCTGCGGCTCCACAACGTGCCGACTCCTCAACTTTGTGAACAATGAAAGGATTATATTTGGGTCGTTTACATGTTGTCACAATCATCTGGACTGATTTGACGATCCCGCCTCAAAAGTAGGTTAATTATGTAAGAAAAGCCGCAGAGACCGTAACGAAAACAGGTGTCGAAAATTTTAAGTCAGAACTCTTTTCATTAATGTTTTTTTCCCCCCTGATTCAGCTCCTCACATTAAATGTAACTTGTGCTCCATAGAAACAGTGCTTTTTCGTGAAAAAAGCTCCCCCTAATGAGAGGAAATATTAAATATTAAACTAAAATATGATAAATAAAACATAGATCTCCTCCTGTCGATTCATACGCACCAAATTTGGACTAAATCGGACAAACGGTTGTAAAATTGTAGTTAGAAAACACTTGGAAATAAAGCTCCCACTAGTAGCAATATACAATCGATCCTTCCCAAAATCACTCCAGTTCTTCCTCACATTAAGATCTGTGTGGGAATAAGATCTGAAAAGGATCCATGAAAAAATGTTTGAGTTATTCACCAACATCAGAGTTGCTGGAGACTCCTGGCTGACCTCTTCTGTCAGCCGGTCCATCACCATAGCAAACAAGAAGGGTCTCAGAGCTGATCCTTGATGCAGTCCCACCTCCACCTGCTACTGTTCTGTCACAAGTAACACCTGACCCTCTTCTCCATCCAGGTGTTTTTATAAGAATGATCTCTACCAGGAAGAAAAAAGTGAGAGTTGAAAAGACCTCTTCGTCCTGACGACACCTCGTTCAGATTCTGCTTATTTTTTTCTTTTGACAGAAGAAGAATTCTGGCCTGGGAATAAACAAACAGCGTCAGCCGATGTTAAGTGTTGGTTCTCGCTCAGAGACAGACTCTCAGGAGTCACTTGAAAGCATCTGTTTGAACTTCTTCTGAAGAATGTCGAATATTCACACTGTCAAAATAACTTCAACATTTTAACGGTTGTTTTGTAAAGAAAAAAAACAAAGTTATAAAATTAACTCAAATAAAAAAGGTATAGAATGAAAACTAGACTAGACAACTGGAATAAACAAGATTTTACTGCATTTTTATCATCGAATGAACCTGGACTGTTTCACTGTATGAACCTGGACTGTTTCACTGTATGAACATGGACCGTTTCACTGTGTGAACCTGGACTGTTTCACTTTAGGAACCTGGACTGTTTAACTGTATGAACCTGGACTGTTTAACTGTATGAACCTGGACTGTTTCACTGTGTGAACCTGGACCGTTTCATCGTATGAACTATGACTACACTCGGTCCAGCAGTCATTCATTCTGTGTACAAAAATGATTTTAACAAACATGTAGGATAGGATTCCATAAATGCTCCAGCGTCACCTTAAACTGTTTTTGGAAGAATACCTGCAGCTTGGATGTGATTACCATGGATTTACAGAAACTGCTTCAAAAGCTGTAAAGTAAATGTGTGGTGTCAGCAGAGTGCTCGGCGTAGCCTCCACCTCCAGCCTGAGCTTCAAACACAAATATCACTACCGCCGCCATGTTCATTATTTATTTACCATTATTCCTCCTCGGTAGCTCGAACTCCAGCTGCAGAAATCCTGTTTGTGCCTCATTAAGTGAACAATGCTTCGTCACGCCGGCTCCAAACCTTCCGTCCGCAACGATCGGCTGATTAGTCCATACAAAGAACAAAAACTAATTTTTCCACCAATCATCAGATCACATTTTCAGTCATAAGAAGGAAAAATCAGACATTTACTGCTGCTGGACCAAACATTTAAAAAGTAAGGACTGTTATTTAAAAATTGTGATCATAATAACTGGAGAAAAAGGATTTAAAATTGTTGTTTCAATGTATGTAACTTGATGTCTTTGCACCCTTTCAGTCAGTGGATTCCATGTTTTTGTCATGTGACCTGATTGATTGGGCGTGTTTTTGTTTTTTTCATACAGACTCAATGACTTAGATGTTTTTGTGCCATTCGAATGGATGGTTTGATGTCTTTCTTTGTCATGTGACTTGATGCCTGTGATGTCATTGACATTTGTCATGTGACCTGATTGATTTGGTGATAGTAAGTTGATCTTTGATGTTTACGGAGATGATGTGAACATGAAGACTACGAAAGTTCATTAACCCTTTGATTAAATTTGGTATTTCATGGTAAATAGTCAGTTTTGATTAGCATAGCATAGCATACCTTTCAGTAAAGTGTGTTTTTAGAAAACTATTTGAGCCTTATCAGACTTTTGGGGTTGTATTTAATTGCTTAATTCTGTTTGATAAGTCTTCACCTGTGTTAAGGGTTAGGGTTAGAAAATAAAAAAAAAAGAATTCTCAAATAGAACTTTCCTATTTCCTGTTTGGTGGCCCCTTTCACCCGTGGTGCCCCTCAGGGCTCCATCATTGGACCCTTACTCTTTGCCGCTTGGACACATGATAAAAGGTTCAGTCACATTTTTCAGTAAGAAAAACAGACCCAAAGCTGAGCAGAACCTTTGGATCATTAAGGGACTGGATGCTCCGTTTCATGCCGTCTCTACCTGGCTGTAATTCATTTATAAGCTGCGATGTTTTTGCCGTCGGTATAATCAGTTATACGATCTCTTTGTTGCACAAATCAGAAGATTTAACGCGCTGCTCAGTTACCAGAATGTGATTTCCAGTGGACCGCCACCCCCCATGTCTCTTTAACTTCCAACACGTCGTTTGCGATCATTCTTTAATTCTTTCTCGGACAGAAGGAGCTGGACTCAACTTTCTGCAGCTCAGAGGACAGATTCTAACGCCAGCAGAGGATGGAGGAATGAGTGGCAGGAGGACATTACTGTCAGGCTGCCAAACTGAGACGAGTGTCCAGAGCCCGATAAAAGGTTTATCTTCAGATGTATCATTTTCCCTCCGTCCTCTGACCGTCCAAAGATGACTTCACTTTAATTTTTTTACAGTGTCTTTGCTCATTCATTTTCTGTGAGAGTGTACGTCCACTGGAGGTTAATCCCACTCTGGTGGGTTTTTCCTGTGCTGTAAGCATGATGGCAGGTTCTGTGTAGGACATGTTGGCGTCACAGAAGACGCATTAAGACGTGAAAATGTCTGATTGTTTGCATGATGGGGGGAAAATATACGTCTGGTACACAGCAAATACATTTTACAACGTGTTACACATTCAATTTATGCTCACTAATAATAATAATAATAATAATAATACATTTAATTTATAATAGACTTGAAGGAGGGAGAAACGGCTCAAGGAAAATTTCAATTTGTTTAACACTTTGGTGTAAATGAAGGAAATAAGGACTTAATTATTATAATCACAAAAGATATTTTATTACATATTATATTGTTCTATATTATTAAATGATGTAGAAAAAAATTCAATGTATCTTAAATAATGCGGCGCGGGCGCCTTTTTTTTTTATTTCTGACTATATTAAAATTAAAAAAAATTAGGAATTTTTATTTATAAGTATTTTAATTATTATTTTCAATTATTAGATTTTTGATTTATTATTTTTTATATTTAATTTCTAATTTAAAGTATTTTAATGATTTAATTATTTTTTATTATTTGATTATTCGATTTATTATTTTAATTTGAAGTATTTACTGATTTAATTATTATTTTTTATTATTGATTTTTGATTTAGCATTTTTTATATTTAATTTCTAATTTAAAGTATTTGAATGATTTAATTATTATTTTTAATTATTAGATTTTTTGATTTATTATTTTCTATATTTAATTTCTAATTTATTATTTCCTTATTAATTTTCAGAATATTTTAAAAGCTTTTATTAAGACTGAAAAATAGTTTGTAAGAAATTTATTGAAGAAAGAAAAACATATTATCAATTAAAAGAAATGTAGTGGAGTCGAAATAATATTTTCTATTGCTGCAGTGGAATAGAATTAATATAGAAATACTCAGGTTTTTAGTATCAAATACCTCAGTTTGTACTTGAGTAAAGTACTCGAGTAAATGTACTTAGTTACTGTCCACCGCTGTGTGTTTCCTGCTTCCTGTCTCTCCTGAGATCACGTCCATCTCTTCTGTCTGTCTCCGCAATCTCTGATAATTACGCACACCGGCTGATCCCGCCCTCCTGCTGTCCATCAAACCTGCAGACAATGTCCTCTGGCTCTTCATCCACGGTTCCGCTCGTCTCCCTCAGCTTCAGTTGAGTCTCGACTGACAGTCCAGTTCTTTTCCTCACCTACATTCCTGGTTAATATTCATCGTCTTCCCCCTGAGTGCTGTAGTTGATACTTTCCTGGCAGCCTGTCTCACCCCTCCTCTTCCTGTCTCACCCCTCCTCTGCCAGCTGGCTAACCCTGAGACATCTCCAGTCTGTCCACAACATTCACCCTCATGTGTTCTCCTAACCCTGCCATCCAGCCTCACCTCTGTGGCCTCCGCCTCTCCTTTCCTCATCCTCCCTCCCTCCTCATCCTCCTTCGTCTCTCTGCAGTAACAGTAATCTTTAGACTTGTCTCATTCCACTTTCTCTGTCCTGCACTCTGTAAAATCATGACAGTATGAGGCCGGCCGTGTTCGCAGCAGCAGCAGGTTCTCGTTCATCGCTCTGACGGAGCTGTGAAATATTATCCTTCAAAGTAAAGTTGAGCTAATTTCTCCGACTGTCCAGAGGTGGGAGGTAACTTTTTACTTTTACTCCCTACATTTTAATCAGAGAACCTTTACTTCTTACTCCTGATATTTTAAATATAAAATCTTATATTTGATTGATTATTTTTTATTTTGAAACCTTTTCTCTTTAAACGACAGTCCGTCTGAAAACCTACCGAACCATTCAGAGGTTTAAACACACTTCACTCTTCCCTTCAAGGCTACTTTAATACTTTTATACTTTTATACTTATACTTTCACAGTCCTACTTTAATAGTTTTATACTTTTATACTTTCACATTCTTACTTTATTAGTTTTATACTTTCATACTTTCACATTCTTACTTTATTAGTTTTATACTTTTATACTTTCCCAGTCCTACTTTAATAGTTTTATACTTTTATACTTTCACATTCCTACTTTATTAGTTTTATACTTTTATACTTTCACAGTCCTACTTTATTAGTTTTATACTTTTACAGTCCTACTTTAATAGTTTTATACTTTCATACTTTCACAGTCCTACTTTAATAGTTTTATACTTTTATACTTTCACAGTCCTACTTTATTAGTTTTATACTTTTATACTTTTACATTCCAACTTTATTAGTTTTATACTTTTATACTTTCACCTTAGGACTTTTAAACTTGTAGAATGTTTTAGGTACACAGAATTATTTTTACGTTCATTGTTGTACGTTTATATCAACACTTTACACTCGTGCCTTTTTTTAACGCTCATACTTGACTTTTATACTTTCCATCTACATATTATTATTATTATTATTATTACTACTACTCTTCCGTACTTCCTTAGTACTACTACATGTCAGCTTACAGAGTTTTAGTACCTCCTCACTTGTACTTGAGTGAAGATGTTGAATAAATACTTTTATTCTTAGGTTTTTAAACGTGCGTCTGCACCAGTAAAAGATGCGAGTGTTTTTTTCCTCCTCGCCGTCGGACACCTGAGGCTGAGCTCGACTACTTTGGTCTAACCGCGTGAACGTTGGCCTCTCTGCCGGGTTTCCCCTCCCTTTATAAATCACAGCGATGTCTCTTTTATACGGCGGCACACAGTCGTTGGTCATTCCTGCCGCGGCTCCTCAATCCTCCAATATTACTTTCCTCCACAGCTAATAACTCATAACCTCCATCACTCCTGCGGCGCCATCATCGGGCGCTCTTGATGGATTCGGAGGACGCGGCTAGGAATCATCATCACGCAGCGAGACGATCCCGTTAGAACTGTTGCTCAGGACTGCGACTGAAGGTGAAAAAAGATTTGCCGTGAACGCGTCCAATCTCTGTGAGGAGAGTGGCGGCCATTAGTTCGGCGCTTCGAGGTTGGCGTTGGTCAGTGGACGGGGATGGTGTGTCGGCTTTAATCATTGTACTCCTCACGGGCCGTTCTCTTGGTGCCAGATCAATTTCGCAGTCCTCTTAAGATGAACTTCAACACAATAGAGACACAATAAATCCACCGTTTCAGAACGCCGTTTCAGAACGCCGTTTCCACGCGATTCTAGCAAATGTCTAATCAGCTGTTGTTGACGAACAAAACCGACACATAACGAGAGAAAAAAAGACTCCCAGGAGGCCCGGGAGTTTACGGGCTGAAAAATCTTATAAATCCCAGGGCTGGACCATTCATCTCCCCGTGATCCGTCTGACCGGGTGATTCCACCAGTCCTCCAAATGAAGAGATATGAGGGTCACCGTAGAGCCTGACCTTCACAGCGCCACTTCTATTTTCTCTCTCTTCTCCTGCAGACGCAGAAGGAGAGAGGATAGAGAGGCTGAAAATGTGTGCTTACATTAAACGTCATTCATCACCGATTACAACCTTCACACGACCAATAATCTGTAGGCGACCAATAACAACCTGTACATGACAAATAACAACCTCCACACGACCAATAACAACCTGTACATGACCAACAACATGTACGCGAAAAATAACAAACTGTATGAGACCAATAACAACCTGTAAGCGATAAGTAACAATTAGAGATAGTAGATTAGTAGATTGTGAAATATGAGTTAGATGTCCTTTGAATATATATATATATATATATATATATATATACACACATAAACATATACATAGAGTTCAATGTTTAGAAAGCATGGCCTGACAATTTGAGATAAGCTCCCCCTAGTGTCAGAAATATACAACTGACCTTTCCCAGCTCCTTGACTTGATTCATAAGGACCAAATTTGCATTTAATCGGACCATTTGAAAAATGATGGCCCGAAAACCTTTGGATTTAAAGCTCACCCCATTTGGAAATATACAACTTACATTTCCCCAAATCAATTCAGTTCTTCCTTGTATTAAGGACTATGTGATTACAACATTTGAAAATGATCCATGAAATAGTTTTTGAGTTATCGCTTCAACACGAAGGATCTGAGGCAGCGGAAATGAGGATTCCATTATATCTCCGACTCTTAGGTATATAATTACGATTTATTTTTACACCAAAAAAAAACAACGTACCTGACGCTGACACTTTTGCAGTTTTCACGTCTTTTGCAAAAAACTGTATTCCAAAACCGTCCTAATAACGATGGCAGAGTCGTCCTGATCAAACTGCGTATTTCGATGTCTAATTTGCATACATGCTGCATAAACTGAGACGAGATAGAGGCAGAAAAATGATCCTGAAAAACGCAGAGCACCAACAATAACCATAGCCATCGCAATAACGAGGAGAGTACATTGTTCTGGATGCCGCACTCTCCGGCTGACAGGATTAAAATCACAGCCTCTCATTCATTATTATGCATTTTCCAACTACAGTAGTTTGTGGACTCCGTCTCTCTGGAGGAGTCTTTCTGGAGCATGCCAAATTGCTTTCACAAACCTTTGATTAGACAAACCCCCCCCTCTTCTATTATGCTTGCAGTCTATGAGTTATGGCCCGCATGCTGAGATGAAAGACTGGTGCAGGGACTGAGGCGATGAAGCGAATGGGAAGCGATAATGAAATGAAATGAGGTGTGAACATTGTCTGTTGCTCTTATCACTTAAGGACTTGGAGAAAAGGGTAAAGGGACCTGGGAGATCTTGGCGCTGCCTAATTTTTTATTACCTTAATGGCTCTTCAGCTCTCCACTGCTGCTGGGGAAAAAAAAAAAGTCCATATCTGCGCTGAGTCGATCTGATTCAGAGTCTCTGGAGGGAGAAAAGAAAAAAAAATCCAAAATATGTTTCCCAGCCACAGCTCAGAAATGTGTAGCGCGTAGATAGGTAGAGCGGAATACATTTGAATATTAAGTATGAGAATGTGTTTGTTTTTTTCCCACTTCTGTTATGTTATAGGGTCAGGGGCAGCCCCCTTGATGACAATTCAGGGTCACACTTGAATGTACCGTAACGACGTACCGGAGCGACCTTCTGCTGCTGCCGATTTAACTTCTGAGCATGCTCTACATCCAACTCTGAATAAAAACTGTAAAGCACAACCAGTCAGGAATACTCGAGCAGCCGCAACCTCCACTGTCTAAGACGGAGCAGGATTGGGCTTTTCTTTGCTTACTCCTCTTTTGACTCCAGGATTCTACAGAACAGATTTCCCGGGAACTTGATGGGAGGACGGGTGTCGTACCAGAGTTGACCCAAAAACCTTCATACTGTGTTCCTGTCAATCATGTGACTCGTCTTCTTGGTTCAAAATTGACCCATTTTTGATTTTTGTAAGGCATGGAGTAGAAGTCCCGCCTCCAGCCGATGGTTTGTCGTGTTTTTTTTGGTGATGGACAGGCTGACAGATGAGGTCCCACAGGTGTCCCCATGGACTCTGATGCTGGTGGGTGACATTGTGATCCATCACAGGAGCGTGGATGAGAGGGAGGAAGGTGTAATGTCACCAAGTGAGGCTTCTAGACTGCTTTTATCCTGGGATTCTTCTAGAACCTTCATGTCTTCTGGTGGTAGAATTTTATTTTATTAAGTCAGAACAAAAACCAGAACCATTGAAGATTTCTTTTTTCCTACCCACATCTGGGGAAGAGAAAACCTGAAGACCTGAGGGCAGCAGAGAGTGTTGATGTTTTTAAAAGCAAACTCAAGAGGCATCTTCTTAGTTAGGCTTCTTCACAAAATCTGTTTATTTATTTTATATTATTAGTTTTTATATTTTGACATTCTAGTCTTTTCTTTTTAGGTATGACCTTTTTTTCCCCATTTTGTTTATTGTTCACTTCTTCCAGTTCAGTTCCTGTTTTTAGAATTTTTCTGTTTGTGTGTTTTCTGTTTTCATTGCATATCCTGTTTTTATAGTTCCTGCTTTATTCTGCTGTTTATTGTTGCCCTGTGTGTGAAAATGGGGGCTGGGGTTCTGAGGGGAAATTTTTTTTAATCATGTAAATGCCATTGTGTCACCTTTTTACGTTTTGACATTTTAATCATATTTCATTATTCCCTTTTTTGTCTTTAATTTATTTGACATTATAACTTATAATTATTTTTTTTGTGATAGTGTATTCTATAGTTGTAAAGTTTTCACTTCCTCCAGTTCAGTTCTTGTTTTTAGAATTTATTTTTTCTTGTGTGTGGATGAAATGGTGACGAGTGTGTGTGTGTTTTCGGTTTTTATTGCATATCCTGTTTTTAAAGTTCCTGCGTTTCCTCCATTTTTCCCTTATGTGTAAATGCGGGGGCTGGTGGGCTAAGGGGATATTGTTTTTATCATGTAAATCACTTTAGGTTTTTTTATGTTCCAACATTTATATCAGATTTTATTTTTATTAGTTTGACATAATAACATAGTGTTTTGTTTTTTATGACAGTCCCCTCTATAGATTTACAATTTTCACTGCCTCCAGTGTTCAGTTCCTGTTTTTATAGTTGTTTTAGCTGGTGTATGGATATGGGCGGTGGAGGTATGGGGGCTAAGTGAGAAAGTATTTTCATCATGTACACTTTGTGTTACTTTTAAAGGTGCTATAAATAAAGTTGGATTGACATCCGATGACAGCAGCATCACAGGTTTTTAAAGGATCATCCTTTAAAGGGACAGTCCGTCACTTGTTTGGATCGCATCAGTCCCACATGGTGCTTCATCACGTGGGTTCAGGAACAGGCAGCTCGCAGATGTTTAGACTCCAAATTTACTCCTCATGTGTTTCTTTCTGAGGGTTGTGGGATAATATTTCTAGAAACAGGCGGCACCCACAGCAGATGTGAAGACATTCCTGCTGGGAGGCTTCATGAATAAAACTATTGGACTGATAAGATTCTTGGCTCTGCACTGATCGGCCGCTGATGTTGCTGACAGTTTATCACCAGGGCTGAGACAACACGCCGCTATCTCTATCTTTAAGCATCTGGATTATCTGCCTCCATATCTGTGAGTGGAGGAGGTGACATCTACACAAGGAGAGACAGGAAGTGAGCAGGAAGATATGAAGAGACATGGCTTGATTCTACGCTACTGCATCTGAAATTCACATCTTCCTGATGGAACGCTTTCAAAAATTGGTTCCAGCTGGACTGGACACCCCGGTTTTTATTTTCTTTGCCTATTGCTTTATAATTTTATGGGGGGGCTTGGGGGCGAACGTTTGGAGGCCGGAATTTGTCGAAGGGCCATGGGGTGGGGGTGGGGGGGTCAGCAGGCAGAAGCTTCATGAAAGAAGGGATGGCAGGCAGCAAGAGAGGAGCTGGGTTTGTCAGCATCACCGACCGGATGGGATCCTATGTTTATTGTCCTGATATCTATGATTGTGTGTGGATCAGTAGAAATCTAGATCTGGATCATCCAGATTTACTGAGTAACCAACATGCAGACGACACAGGGGGCGGAATCCAAAGAATCTGAATCTGCTTTATCGGAGGAAGGAATTTAACACGGCTTTCTCTCCGAGCTCACAAGGCGCTTGCCCTGGAGACATATTATAGTCTGTATACAAGTCATGATTTGAGATGTTTGTCGGTGCTGATGGTCCAATAAATAATGCAGGAGAACAGTAAAACTGGTACTCATGAAATGATATCAAAACCAAAAAAAAATAAACACATTGCAGGGAAACAAGCTCAGAGCAAAGGAAACTGTCCAAAGAAGACTAAATGCTTCAAAACCAAAATGAAACTTGGAGAAACTTAAACAGAGTCCAACTGGAGGACATGAGAGACTTCAGAGGCTTCAAAGAGGAAGACCTAAATACAAAGAGCAACGAGGACAAATGGAGAACAGGTGAGGACTAAACACAGGTGAGAAACATTCAGCAATTAAGAGGGAAACGGAACCAGGACAGGGAATACTACCTGAGAGCAACAAAGAGAACCATACCCTCAAAATAAAAGAGGAAATAACCTTTTAAAGTGACATTCATGACAGTAGAGGGATAGAAAAGATGTATTTCCAGGTGCTGATCTCCGTTTAGCTTCTGTGCACTAAGAGCTACACAGACATGTTGGTACCTGCAGAGGTGTGTTCTCCTCTGTGTGACGTTCATGAACCCATTTAAGATTATATAATACAGTTTTTTATAGAGTGTTCTTTGCATTCTTTCACTATTTATAGGTTCAGTTCTCTCTAGTTTCACTATTTGTAGTTTCTGTGCCTCTGTAGTTTCAGTTTCTCTCAGTAGATTTCTGTCATCGCAGTTCTTTTTATAGTTTCAGTTTCTCTGTAGTTTCAGTTTCTCTTCAGTTTCACTATTTATGATTTCCATTTCTCTGTTGTTTCAGGTTCCCTGTAGTTTCAGTGACTCTGTAGTTGCAATATTTTTAGTTTCTGGTACCGTGTAGTTTCAGTTTCTCTGTAGTTTCTGTTCAACTCTACTTTCCTTTTCTCTTTAGTTTCAGTTTCACTGTAGTTTCAGTTTCTCTGTAGTTTCTTCTTCCCTGTAGTTTCAGTTTCTCTGTAGTTTCTGTTTCTCTATAGTTCCAGTTTCTGTACAGTGATTTGTTATTAAAAGTGAAGTTTGTAACATCTAGTTCCAGATTGTAACATACATTGTTAATCAGCTCCTTCAGTTAGCTACAACGCTAGATCTTGATTCCTCTTTTAAGTTGATTACACACCAAAAACTCTGTTTATTCCCTTAAACTCTACAGACTGCACCTTTAAGAGAACTTCAGTGTGGAAGGAAACTACTGAGGATTTTACTTTGTTCTTAATTCACGATTGGTGATCTAGATGAGCTCATTCATTCTATGCGTGATCCCGGCTCTGATTTATGGCGTCGCCTCCCGATTTGAATAATAGCACATTGAAAAATGCATTACCACCTTACCATAAGTATTGCAATCTAGTCCTTGAATAATTCCCCTTGATAATCAGCGGTGCAGAGATCCCTGTGTGATTTATTATCAGCTGAAATGATTACGGGAGTTGACAAAGCATGATTGCATTAGAGGAGGAAAAGGCCGCCGCTTCAATCCATTTCCAACATGCAGCAGAATAAATCGGACGGATATCAGGGAGAGAGGCCCGGTACCGGCGCTTTGAAGTCTGCCGCTCCACCGATGAAGCGGCTCATTGTTAGAGTCAGGTCTGCTTATGTGACGCTCCAAGCAAAAGACATGCAATTTAAGAACTATGCATCACCAAAAGTTAAGTAACCGTAGCTGATATTTTAACGTTGCCCTTTAGGGAATCCGACCGTCCTTAAAGCACTTATCCCGGTCCGGGATTCAGCGGTCCGACAAATGATGAAACCACAAATGGCTGTGAAGAACAATAAGACTGATGTTGTCATACATCCACATATAGATACACTTAGACAGAAGGCATCAGTCAGCAGCGGGCCGACCCAAACACTGCAACACGGAGCCCGGTAAGAGTTCTGCTCTGCCACTGATATGTCACTTGGGGTTCTGGAGCAGGCACTTCTTGACACCAGCGTCTCCGTGAATTAGGTCACCGAGCTCAGCAGCGGTGTCTGCTGTTTTGCAGGAGGGCAAGATAACAGTAACTCTCTCACAGCATGCATGTTCTAGCAATATGCTCATAATATACTGCAGCCACCGGGTCACGGACCGGCACTGGACCGCACAGCATTTGCCGCCAGGCCTCAGGGAAAGAAAAAGAAATGAATAATAAGGAAACATTTTTTTCAGGCAGTCTGTCAGAAAAGTCTTCAGGGAGATTGTGATGGAAGGGTTTCTGTTCTGAACAGCAGCAAGTATTTACCCTGGGACGCTGGTGGTGGTGGTGGCTGATGACTCAGCGGAGACTGAACGACGGCTGAAGCAACAATCAAGCACGAAGAGGAAACTTCAAAAATTAAATGGCCCCTGGTCAAAAATAATAATCTACTTGGTCTTAGTCGAAATGGACGGGACGGTGCGTTCAGGTGCAGAAAAATCTGTTTGATATTTAAGCTTCATTTTCCTCGCTAATGGCAGAAATCCACAAAGAATGTCAGAGTGATGTCAGGAGGAAAGCTGTGGGAGTCCTTGAGAAATGTTTAAAATGTTTTTGGTCTGCACCTCACATTGCGGTACTTTTCTCCTCCAGAACAGGAAGTCCTACAGACAACTGCTGAGGAATGGATCGGTGATCATTCGTGAGCGTGTCCGTCAAAATCCTCCATGTCAGTCTGGAGAGCTGGTGTCTGTTAAAGCCATCATGGTCTCCCACATGTATCTGGACACCAGCAGACCAGGCTACCGAGCAGGTTCTGCTTTGGCCCAGCAGGGTCATATAAAGTCAGATGGTATCTGAGGACTCACTGGATTTTCAAGTCCGACAAAGGTCAGCGCTGTCAATCTGACTTCAAACCAACCAGTGGCTCGATTTCTCGCCACAACAACGTTTTTTTTTATCAGCTAGTGGATCAATAACTATAGTAATTACTTAAAATCTGATCCATTTCTTGGTAAACCAGTGGCATAGAGGATATAAATGTTTGAGAACCACTAACATAGAATAGTGGTTCCCAAACATTTACATCCTCTATGTCAGTAGTTCCCAAACATTTACATCCTGTATGTCAGTAGTTTCCAAACATTTACATCCTGTATGTCAGTAGTTCTCAAACATTTACATCCTCTATGTCAGTAGTTCCCAAACATTTACATCCTCTATGTCAGTAGTTCCCAAACATTTCCATCCTCTATGTCAGTAGTTCCCAAACATTTCCATCCTCTATGTCAGTAGTTCCCAAACATTTACCTCCTCTATGTCAGTAGTTCCCAAACATTTACATCCTCTATGTCAGTAGTTCCCAAACATTTACATCCTCTATGTCAGTAGTTCCCAAACATTTCCAACCAATATTCATGTTCAATAAATATTAGCAAACTTGTGTTTTTCTATTCTTTTATTATCATTTATTTTTATCGTTTTTATATTCATCGGTTGTGTCTTTTGTCTGTTTTCATTTTGCACTCATCAGAAGTAGCTCTCTTTATTTCATTAGGACAATAAAGGCTTTAAATTAAATACAGTATGCAGCGGGCTTCTGTTTCTAAAGGTGAAATTATTCTGACATGATTAGCTGTGAAATAATAAACGTAATCTTTAATTAAAACCTCCCTGCAGCCTGCAAAACTTTACGCCGTAATTCGAGCTGGCAAACAATTACCTGACTTTTGTGGCTGTTAATTAACACTTTCTCTCCTGAGGTTGTTTGTTCAGGCAGGCGGGATAAGTAGCAGTTGTTCCTTCCTCATTACCACCAGTGAGATGCCCTTGAGCAAAGCCCCCCTGATCCGACCACTCCGTTTGAACGGCTCAGTGGGCGACGGCGGCCTGTTGGGCAGCTTCCAGGTGTAGGAGTGTTCCTGAGTGGATGTGATTCCGGCGTCCCGGAAGAAATCAGAGTTAGAAGTTAGCAGGATGAATAACTCAGATACTTCACACGAGTCAAAGTACTGTGAAAGTACTTCAGTACATGGAAAAACTCTGCGTTTAATACCGTACTTAAATAGAAGTGTGAGAATATCCTCGGCTAAAAGTAAGTATAAAAATTATTTTTATGAAGTGACAGTCCGAACTATATTTTGTGCGAAACATCTTGAATAAGTTGTTTATTTGGTGAATTTTGCAAATATCCCAAATGATCAATATGAGTATTTCCAGCTAATTCTATGGCATATTTTACCTTAAAATGCCTAAATATCACTTCCTCATATAATTTCAGGTACATGATGGTCAAAAATGAAAATGCATTTGAAATGATTGAGGCTAGCTTTCATGTTTTCGAGAGCATTTGAGAGGATGGTGGCTTTGATGCCCCGTGACGTCTGTCTTAAGCTGCTTCGATGTCTATGTGACATCCGGGTGTGATGGCTTTGACATTTTTGTGACATGGTACCATGGTGGCTTTGATGTCCATGTGCTATGAGACTGTGGTGGCATTGATGTATTTGTGACATGAGACAGTGGTAGCTTTGATGTCCATGCGATATGTGACTGGGGTGGCCTTGGTATCTCTATGACATGAGGGTGCAATGGCTTTGATGTCTTTGTAACATGACCATGTGGTGGCTTTACTACTCTGATATGGGACTGTTGTGGCTTTGGTGTTCTTTTCACACAACTCTGTGGTTTCTTTGATGTTTGTGAGACATCATGTTGTGGTGGTAACAAAAGAGCTACTTAAGCTAAAACTCAAAATAAAAACCTAAATGTCACTTCCTATTTGTAGAAATCAGATTTTCACTTATTCTCTTCGATTGATTTTGTTTTTTCTGACAGGCTGAAAGACTTTATTTGATTTATTTTTGAAGGACTTTATTTCCAGTGCGTAGTGGAGTAGTCTTCATCGTCTTTCTTCCGCATCCAACCTAAAAACGTGAAAAAAAAACCATAGTGTGTGTGTGTGTGAGCGTGTGTGTGTGTGTGTGCGTGCATGCGTGCGTGCGTGCGTGCGCGTGTGTGTGTGTGTGTGTGTGTGTGTGTGCGTGTCTGAGATTTCTAGAAGGAGACAGTGTGGAATGAATGGAATCCCTCCGGTCCGTCCCTTCACCCCGGTGTCAGGCTCTTCGATAGACATCAGCCCAGAATCAATGTTCCTCTAAGTACCTGCCTGAACCGGGTCTTTGGACCCAGACTGGATTATGGTCATTTTTATTGACCCGTAAAATCAGATGAGAAGAAGAAATCCACTTCCTCCTACGTGGATCAGAGGTATTCATGTAGCGGTAGGTGTGTTCGCTGCAGACGCCCCCCTTGTGTTTCTCACATCGGATCGGGTCACAGATGAGACATTGATTTTTTTACGGAGGAGGAGGTCCGTTCAGTCAATCCTCTAAGAAGAGGTTGGAGGGCTTCAGTTGTTATTGGCACACCAGGACATGAAGAATGTCCCCTCTCTCCTTTAAATGGTACCATTATTGATTGTGCTGCGGTGAAGGGTGCAGCCGGAACCAGTTCAAGCTAGAGTAGTTCCAGAACCTGCTTCCAGTAGAACCACTCGTCAGCGCTGATGACAGGAGCAGCGTGGAGGTTCTGTGGTGCAGGAAGGAAGTTCTGGAGGGATTTTTCTGCCAGGGTTCTTTGTGGTTCCTCCAGCTTCGACCTACGGACCGTAAACATGTGGTGAAGGTGAAGTCATGACTCTGTCGGCGAGGATGTGAGTCTCTGCCGTCCCTTTTGGACTTTTATTTTTTGGTTTTTTTTTAAATTTCTATTTTCACTTATAATTCACATAAAGAGAAAATAAACAGCAAAGAAAAACCCAGACTACCACATAAACGAAAACAAAACACATAAAAAAACTTATATTTGTCTGCAAATCTGATTCAAATATCTTCTTCTTTCTTCTTCAAAATCGTTGAGCCGCAGACTTTCCTGTTTCTTTTGTTCATTCTTTCCTTTTTTGCTTTTTTGTTCTGATTCTGTGTTTGCTGTGTAAGAAAAACTGTCCAAAAAATGTTTATCTATTGCTTCTGTGATGAACGACTGAATTGTTCAGGCGAACTCCAACTCTTGTCAGGTGTCAGCTGGGACAGGCTCCAAGCTTACACATACACATGTACGAACACACACGCACACACACACACACAAACACACGCACACACAAACACAAATACAAAAACACACATAACTGACAATAGAATAAAGCATTAAAAGGAGCCCAGTACTCGTAAAAACAGGAAGTTAAGAAACAAGAACGGAGGAAATGCTGTCATGAACATGAGGGGTCAGAGGTCATGAGATGATTGACAGGAGAGGAAAAACAAAGTGAATGCCTCAGGTACCATAGAACAAAAGTACTCGAGTATCAGAGAATGAAGGGCTGGATCAGAGAGCTGACGGAGATCAGAAGAGCATCCAGCACCATAGAAGAAGTCAGAGCAGAAACTTGTCTGAAGGGTTGAACCGTAGGCAGGATGATGTGAAAGAGGCGGAGTCTAACATTGTTCTGAGCAGGCAGGACAACAAACCTCTCACTGTTTCACTGTCTGCTACATTCTCCCAATCCCACCTCATCCATCTGTTGCTGCTGTTTGAGTGAATCAGCGCCGGGCAGCGCCGCCTCACGCTGATCATTCTTCTTCTCGGCTCTTCTGACTGTAAAGTAAATGGCGGCGGCGGCGGCGGCACAATGCCGCTCGTTGTCCTGCCAGAGACAAACGATGCTTGAAGCATGTGATTAAAGCCGATGTCCCGCTCTTTCATATTCACCGCCGCTACATTACACGTTGATCGATTATTTGCAATCGCTGCCCAACAGATGACGCCGGGGAGAGAAAGAGAGAGAGAGAGGGAGAGAGAGAGAGAGAGAGAGAGAGAGAGAGAGAGCACTCCAGGCATCGATGCTAATTTCGTAATTCCCCTCTAGAAAACGGGGCGATTCATCTCGACAGACGGTAAATTGGCTTTTCTCCATGATGTGTTTCGTCTACAAAACAATGCGATTGATTAATTGTGTAATTAGAATCCCTTTTATCTCGCCAGCAGTGGCTCTGCTTCGAGGCCGCACTAAAAAAAAATAAAATGGATGGGCCCAACCTTTAAAGACGGAACCTTGTTCCGGCCTCATGAAGATTTCAGAGCGGACTGAAGCGGCGGAGGTGATTCACTGCTGCGTGAGTCAGCGGTGGAAAACGACAGTATCGGCGTCTGTTATGGGTTTGCTGACAGTCCAACATCTAAGAGTCTCCAGAACGCGAACCTGACGTGTTCTTACGCCATTCATCGCGGCTCCGGATGCGTGAACGCTGAAGGTGTCGGGATTCTTCCGGCTTTAGTTTATCGAACAGCTAAGTGCGAAGAAAAGAAAGAAAAGGTAATTCTGTTATGGCTGTAACTGTATATTTTAAAAGAGCCATCTGGTCTGAGATATTCTCATTTTCCTTCTTATCGTTTTATTATTTTCACTATTTTTTCTTTTTCCCTGCCATTGGAAGAAAAAAACGTTAAAGACTCAGTTTCCCTCAGAGACGGCGGGAATAATAAAGACGAGATGAGCGCAGCGGCTGAAACGGAGGTTTGAGGGTCCGACAAACTACGCCGCTTTTTAACGCTGAAATCACTTGAGACGAGACGGCAGGCGGGCAATCATCCTGTGGAACACACAGGAAATGAGGAACCGGTTATGGATAAACAACGGCTCAGAAAATAAGAAGTGTGTTTTTCTGCTTTCTGACGCTTTCCTGCAATTTTGCTGCACTTTAAGAAAAAATGTGTTTTACGCAGGGAAAATTACTTTAAATCGCTTTGGGAAAAAAAACTCCAGTCACACGTCGCTTTTGAAAATAATCAAACCCACACCTCCACAGCAGTTATAATAATAGTCGGCAAATAAATACATGGAATTAGTTTTATTTATTTCCCCTCCGATGGGAAACGTTGTGTTCAGAGATGGAGAAACAAAACTTTAAACTCTGCTCCAGTTTCAAAGAGCATTCATGAAACCTTCAAATACTGTCCTGTAAATTAAACTTTGTTCCACCTGCATCCAAAAAAAATCAAATATTATATCATATCAGTCTAAACAAAGAAGAACAAAACACAATATGTTAAATCAAAGTTGATTTATTTAGTGTCTAAAATAAAAATGAGTGTTATTATTATTCCAAATGAGTCGTGTTTGATAGATACAGAAGATATTCCGGATTCCAGCTCCCCCTCATATCTCATCCTAGTGAATAATTCTCTCAGGGATTAAAAAATAAAAAGCTTAATATGACAAATCCAATGTTGGAACAACAGCAGCGGTATCAGCGACCAGAACCAGCGGCTCAGATCCATTCAGACAGGATTAACCCAAAGGTGTCCCAAAACCAGGAGATCTGATCCTCGTTCTATCAAAGGGGGATTTTGGTAATCCAGATCAAATGGATTTTTAAAAAACTCAACAGTAGAGATTGAGATCGTTTGATGCTCAAAATCAGGACAATCCTGATCCCGCAGGAGGAGAAGATCCACAACGGTCCACGAAGAGACGGATTATTCATTACGTCACTCAGTGGTTGAGGAGTAAAGTGACGCGGACGACGTCAAATATTCTCATTTTGAACATTTAAATGATCGAAACAGGCGTTAATAATAATAATAGTAATCAAGTATTTGGCTTTGGTGTGATAATATTTTTCTCTATTGTGACGTAAGAATTATCTTAACACGATATATCCTGGAGCCCACAGGGACCCCCGCTCCTTGTATGGTCACAAACTCAGCTGTAGTCGGATATTGAGTATTCTCTGTGTTTGTACCACCCAGTGAAGTGAATTCTGGGGAAGCAAACCTCAGAGAGCAGCAGTCGGACTAAAGACTGATACTGGAATCAAAGGTTTTTGACTCCGACTCTTCTTCACACATGACTGAGCCGACAGATCCGACTTTTACTCATCAGATAAGAACGGACAACCAAACCTCTGGTGTCTCTTATTATTGTTTGTGTCACTGGCAGAAATCATATTTATTATCTTTACGTTATCAAAGGTGGATTTTGCGTCACCTGACTACAAACCCGGTGTGAGTGTTTGCAGAGGGGGGGGCCGTACGGCGAGCTTAAATCACCTCCTGAGTAATTCCTGATGTTTTCCGTGAGTAAAGGGCATCAAGTAAGGGCCCGGAGGATTGATGTGGAACGCCGTCACTGAATTTAGATGAACTCCAGCCAGAGTTCATTTGTTCTCTAAAGTTTGCCAATTTTAAAGGTCAACAGCTCCGGTGCTTCTTCTAGCGGGATCCCCGCTATCTGGACCCGGCGCCATTCCTTTACATAATAGACAGCGGTAGGACTCCCACAGCACCGCCGCACCGCCGCCGATAATCCCAGTGATGGATAGCGGTGTCAGTCAGGCATGAATGGGCTCCCAGCATGCACCTCTGCACTCCTCTGCAGTGGAGCTATGACATCAGCAGGTAGCCTCACAAATATGTTTGTGTTGTTTAACTGATAGCTTCGATCTGAGCCGCTGATTAGAAATATTCTATCGAACCTTGATCATAATCCCGTGAATTGTATTTCAATATGGAGAGACGGAGAATGAAGTAAAAGACGGAAGATTGTCCCGACAGATAATCTGTAACTGAAGGGAACCTGACTGAGCAGCAGTATTTCTGGTGGTGGTGGTGATGGCTGATGACTCTGCACTGACGTCTTCCAGACATGAATGATGGTGAAAATGACAGGCGGCGGCGTCCTCTCTAATACACATCCAGCCTCACATTCTCCTGCAGATTCGACCCACATCCGGTTCTGGTCATGCCCTAAATCGAAGTATTCCCGGTTCTTCTTTTATTTTGAAGGAATCTCAGAAGTAACTGATGGATGGAGACTCTCACCTGCTGCAGGTAAACATTATCACGTTTAGTTCTCAGTAGAAGAATTCTCCTTCTTCGGAGGTCCAGTGTTGTAGCCCCATCATCATCTTCATCATCGTCATCATCTCTGATAGAAGACATGATGAGGTTTCTCACATAATAAAAAAAAAACATTCACCCTTCGCCGATCAGCCCAGACGAGTGAGCTCCTATTCTCAAGCTTTGGCTGATGAAGAGTTCTCTCTCCTCCGTGATGAAGGACACTTATGCTCCGTGTCATTTTATGATTATTTTTTGATGAAAAGAGTCTGATTGGCGGCGTGTCTTCGATGTGATCCTCCGAACTCCAGGTCCATGAAATGTCTGAGAATGTAACAAGAATATCTCTGTAACTATTTTATTTTAATTCACATTTTTAAAACCATCACAGCCTGCCCCTTACTTGTCCTTAATAACTTTCTTCTATATATATTTTTTAATTTTCCATATTTTATTACACTCTTTTATATTTATTTGTTAAGATAACATGTTTTAAAGAAAAGTGAATGTTCTTACCTTGAAAATTTGTCTCTTTTGTCTTTTTCTGTAACGACAGTGAATTATAAGAGATTTTATTCAATTAAGTGTTTTTAAGCCTAATTAATTCATGAATTAAGTTTTCACAGATACGATCCGAACCACTAGTTCTGTCACGCTTTACACGCCTAAAGCCGGGTTTTTTTTTTTCAATTTTGCTAAAACAACAAAAAACTTTTATTCTAACTTTTATTCTAAACTCTTCCATTCACTGATGTTCTGCTTTCTTTTTGTTCTTGAGTTGTAGAAGCTATTAATCGGACTCACTGCGTCTCCGGTACCGCTCAGCATGTCGACTGAGATGGTACCAACGGCGAATTTTAGGGTAGGTGCACCTCTAGGGGTGAACTACGGTACTGCAGATGGTGCAATTTTCTTTAAGCTGTTAGAACGAAAAGATAAATCTTGTATAGTTCATAAGAATCATGTTGTTGTCTTGTCAGAACCAAGCTTGTTCTTTTGCAGATCATAGATTGTAATTCTGATGGAGGAACATCTGGGTGTCCACCGGGACCAGGATGCTCTTCACTGGAAAAGGTGAGTCTTAACGCTCTTACTGTAGTTTCTGTTACTGTAGTTTCTGTTACTGTAGTTTCTGTTACTGTAGTTTTTGTTACTGTAGTTTTGCTCCAGTCTTTGGCTGGAGAACCTCCTTCTGGTTAATAAAGTCCAATCAGACGCTGATTAAGAGTTTAGATCTCGATTAACGAACGTTTTTATGCTCATCAGGAGGGATTTGTCTGAGACAATCAATCAAAGGTGGGAGATTATTGATGAAAGTTGGAGCTCGCCATGTGCGATCAATAGAGGAGGCGTGACTCCGCTGATGATGATGGAGCTCCATCTCCATCTTCATTCATTTTACAGATGTAGAAGAATCTAGTGGTAGAAATGGAATAGTTACTAGTGAATGGCTATAACTTTCTCCCTGGCGCTGGTGGGTCCATGCAGGGTGCATGTCCTCCACGCCGTCGTTCCGCCACGGCTTTTAGGTTTAGTTTGGAAATGTTCTGGTTGTAGTAACAGGAACCGTGAACTCCATAGCACCGGTCCAACTGGAACTCTCCTCTCCTCTCCTCTGTAAGCTCTAAGACTTTTCTGACAACTTTGGACCTTTTTTTCCCTTGAAGGCCACCTTAGGTTCTTGGCCCATAAGGTTCGGGTTTGATCCGAAAGCTACTTTATACGTCTTCAGGTGTTTCCTGGAATCATGGGATGTTCTGTCAACATCACACATCCTCTTCCAGGCGGCGGTTCAGACCCCAGCTTGTGTCCGGGTCGCTTCCTGTCCGTTTAGCCGCCGCCATCTGGTGCCGCCGATGGCTTTCCCCAACTTTCTCCTCGATGCCCCAAACTCTGGAGGTTCTGCTGGAAGAACGACTTTGAGACAACCTGATCTCCATTCAACCATCTTACCCTGATCAGCCCTGCAGAATCGGGGAGCTCTCCCGCCCATTACTACTCATTCTTAATTTTCCGATCCATCACCTCCGCGGTCGAGGCGTGGAAACGCTCAGGCGGCTAAAAGCATCACGTCGCAAAAGTTTCAGAATAAGAGTTTAACTGTCTAAATAAATCCCACCAGCGGCGGAAATCCTGCCCTCTCCGAGAAAAGTACAATTCTAGTTTTGGCAGTTAGTGTGTTTCCGTCCTCCAGAATGTCACTCACAAAAATCCAATTCTCCTGCCCGTACTTTACAGTATGGCGCCGTTTAATTAGAACAGCGACATGTTGAAGGGAAACAGCTTAAGGATGGAAAAATTCTGGCTGCTGAACATTAAGATATGTCAGAGAAAGCAGCAAAGACAATTTATTCTCAAAGCATCGGCTAAATGAAGCAGGCGTAAAAAAAACAAAAAAACAACATTGCCATTTGTGGAAACTGGGGCAGAACTTATTGAGCCTCACAACTTTGGAGCCCCGATAAAAAAGGCTTCCAAATGACTCGGATTGTTTTGCTGCATTTCTGTCTGTGAAATTAACTCGCCATGATAGTGTCATCCAATTACCCAAGAGGTTTATAAGCCAGAATATATTCAATTAATTGGACTGGTAATGAGGACCAGTGGCTATTTGGGTCCAACCTATGAGCTGGACCATTAGGTGGTGTTAGCTCAACGGTCCCCCCGGAGAGAAACTCACTCTTTAATTAATTAAAAAAAGCCCGCCGGACTAATGGATTATGTGCGTTTTAGCTGATCGGCCCCTATGGTTCGGCGACGCCATGAGACCGGGCCGGTTTCTGATCACGGTGGTCCCTTTGGGGCCAGATAATCATCCCCTCTGGTGAGAGACCAAACCCAGCTGGTGCCGGTCACGGGATGATGGTCGGTCCTTCTCCTCCGCTCGGATTTCTGTGACTCTCTTTTTTTTTCTTTAGCTTTTTGTCCCCACTGGCAAGACAGATGGTTAATCAGAACCGGGCAGATTTCTGCCTCAGTGGGCTTAAAGCTGTAATGACTCTTTTCCAATAGTGAGGTGGGAGAACCTCGTGTCTGGACCTCACTGGACTTGATCTATGTTGAACTTTTCCACGCCTGGGCGCCACCGCTGGAAATGATTCTCTCATGACGAAGCTGAAGGTTAGCATCAAGCGTTAGCGGTCGTAGTTTAACCCTTTAACGTCAAAGAGAGAATTTAAAAAACATATAAGAATTATACATTTAATATCTTAGACACAGAATTTACCTAAAAATAACAAATCATTTGGTCGAGAATGTTTTTAAACAGTAAAGAAAAATGTCCGACTTATACAATTATGTCACAATAAAATTTGTAATTAGCAGAACATTTTATGAACGTGATTTTCTTTAAGCAAACTCTATGATCCTAATCCGACATTTTCTGGATGTTTTACATATAGATGTACGTATATACAAATACATGCCAACCACTGGTCCGATTATAAACGGGTTCAGTCACATTTTTAATAAGAAATAGAGACTTTAAAAGAATTAGCTCAAAATTAGCTCACCAAAACAGTTGAGCAGGACATTAAAGGGTTAAAGTATATTATATATATATTTAGTTGTAATACTGAACAGCAAAAGTTGATAAAAATTAGGCAAACATTTTCACCCCCAACAGTAAGAGTGTGTCCCCGAAAAGCCTCCAATCCCGTGCGTTGTACATGTAACACTCTTAGGGAAATCCTCAAGTTAAATGCAAAGTTATGTCCGAAAAACAGTGTTTTTTCATAAATAAAAAAAATAAAAAAATCTCCCCCTAGTAAATATGAAGCACTAGAGTAAAATATCAAATAAACTCACCTCGACTTGATTCATATGGGCCGAATTTGTACCAAATTGGACCAATGGTTATGAAGATACATCTGAAAAACAATTTTTTTTTTATAAGAATTGGACTTCTTGGACTCGACTGCCTCCGCCGACCCGTGAGTGAAGGAACGCAGAGCCGAGGTCAGGCATGTCTGGAGTGCGGCGACAAAAGCAAATTAGATTATTGGTATCAGTGAGAGCGGCGCTGAAGGAGCGATCATCGTTATAATCGTATGGGTAAACAGTCCATTATCTTTATTGAGCTCCACGCAACAAAACCGCAGAAGTGACTCTGAAAGAGTTTAGGATCCGTCACTCTGACGGCATTATCGACTTTTAAAACTGAAATAAAAGGTGCAAAAGGTTTTTCTTTCAATCAGTGAGGGAGGAGACAGACGGAACTCCTGGACCCATCTCACCTCGGGTTCTATGGAGGACCGATGATGACTACATTACAAAAAGTTTGTCTTGAGTCTAATTATTCAGAATTCCTTAAGAACCACCCACTGTGGTCAGCAGCAGGTCGTATAGGACACACTTTCTCTACGACACCTTTATATATTCATTTGTGTCGGTCGTTCATAATATCCCCATAAAAGTCAGAAATATTATGGATATTATGTCATCTGCGCCGCCGCCATGCCCACCGCTTTACCATATTGTTAATGCTATAACTCAAAAACGATTTTGTCTATCATTTTCAAATTTTATATCTGCATAGACCTTAGCGCGAGGAAGAACTGGATTGATTTTGAGGAAGGTAATTTGTAGGGGGAGCTTTATCTCCAAAAGTTTCCAAAATTTCTCAACCACTGATTCGATTTAGTCCAGATTTGGTTAATATGAATCGACTGAAGTAAATCTACAATGTTTATCATATTCTTTGCCTAATAGTTTATATTTTACTCACTAGGGGGAGTTTTATATGAAAAACATTGTTTTTCAGACATAACTTCCCAATTTCTCCAAATTGTGTGGCTATGAATCGACTCAAAGAGATCTATCGTGTTTATATCATAATTTACCCTCAATCAAGAGAACTGCTTGTACAACGCAGGAGACTGGGGGACTTTTGGGGATAAACCCTTGCTGTCAGGGACGACATCGTAGGACTAGTTTAAGTCAGGGTTCTGGGAGCAGAAGAAGCGTAACAGTGTTCCAGTAATAGCCTCTTTAGTGAAATGTTACGTGTGCATCCACCAGTACGCTCTAAAAACAACGGATAAACGGGTCACTGTTTCCCTTTACACTGTAAAAAATGTCTGTAGAAATCACGATTAAAGAATGGCAACAGTCAAAAGACCGCAAAATTAATAGCAGTGCATCACCCTCGTAAAGAACTTTCTCTTTTATAATCAGAATAATTGAAAAACACAGAATATATTAGTGTGAAAACATAAATCGTTTGGTAAAATTTATAGTTTTATAGTTATTTATAGTTAGTTATCATTACCGTTAACGTATTAATCTGTCTAAAATACAGATTCTGCTGATATGTACATTTTAAAAAAAACAACCTTTACCCATGAGGTTAGTTGCTAAATGCTACTAGCTGCATTTAATGCTACATTTAAGCCTTTCATTTAAATAATTCTTTGTTCCGTCTCTGTTACTTCCTCCGCTGACGTTTTTGCCGTTGTTCGATGTTTGTACAGAATTGAGGGGTGGGATAAAGATGCACCAGGCCCTCTTTGAAAGGTCTACGTAAAAGGGGCTTTAAACACTTCCTGTCATTGCTTGTGCCTAGCCACATTCCTTATAAGAGTTTTATTTTCCTCTGGAAAGTCAAAACAGGAGCTAAAAGCTTAGCAGGAAGCTTTATTTGGCGTTGACTTTGGCGCGGACCCCATCAATAACACATTTTAGGGGTATAAACAACCGTTAAACCCAGAAAACTCCAGGCAGCTGTAGATGGGACCTTAACTCTGCCGGTGGTGGGGCGATGGAAGGTGAAAGAGGCGCAGACTGCAGTCACACATGATGGATGATCCTGCAAAACCCGCAAACAAATCCCAATGACATCACAGGATAATAATATCTGACGGAGGGTTAGTACTTCTGGAGCATTTTCAGACACGGGGGCACGAACGACCAAATCATCTGGATTAATCCGTAAAATTTACCTTTTTTTTTAGTGCAGGATCTTCCTGCTGCCAGATAACAAAATAGAAAGAAAAAAAGAAAAGTGAACTTATATCATAGCAGTATTTTTGTAGCAGCAGGAAGGAGCCGCTGACGGACAACAGGGCTGTGATCCCGTCTTTGTAAAGCAGTCGGGTCTTTGAGCCGCCGCAGGAACAGGAAGCAGCAGTTTGAGGCGCCGACAGCGGCGGCGTCAGGTGAAGATGACGGCGAGCTGTCGACCCTATAACCTCTCTTGGCTCAAAAGGTCACGCCTTTGTGAGTGATAGCAGCGGGAGCGAGACGCCTCGCCTCAGGCACTGAAACCCACCGTCTGACGGGGAGGACAGGAGGTGAGAAGAACCTCCTCCTCCTACTTCTCCTCCTTCTGCCTCCATCACCGTAATGTCACATATTTATCATCATATTATATAATGATAAAAAAAACTATCCAATGGATCATCTTCAGTTTGTGTTCCCGCATGGATCATCGTGCGAGGAAGAGCTGGATTGATTTTGGTCAGTTGAATATTTACACCACAAGGTGGAGCATTTTTTTTTACAAAAAACACTTTTTTATGCATAACTTCCTAACTGTTGTTCTGATTTTGTCAAATATGTTTTACATTCATCTACTGGTTGAGATCTATCTTGTTTTTTTCATCATATTTTACTCCAATAGTTCATATTTTTACTCATTGGCAGTAAAGTTAATGAGCTCTTTTCAGAAAACAAAAACGTTATGGATTTATCTTTAAATGTATGAGTTATTGCAAAAAACAAAGCTAAAAACATTTATTGTCCATTTTGAATCGCCAACCTCCCGACTCCGGAGCTCCAGTCGGCCACTAAACCAGGATTAAATCATCCCAGAACCTCTGAAATCTGAGCAGAACAATCCTTTGAGTCAGAGATGAGTCTGACGGATGAAACGATTATTCCAAACGTCTACAGATGAAAGGAAATGAGGATGAAGTGATGAACGCCGGTCAAACCGGAGGTCTGCTCAGTTACCGTCCATTAAAGCGCAGAGTTTGAGTCAGTTCATCAAAAAGGTCTGGATTCCCACAAGAGTCTGTCTGCAGATGGAGGAACGTCAGGAGATGGAGAACTGAAGCTCTCAGATGAATCTCAATCTGACCTGCATGGCTGCGACGAGGGAGGAGGTGAGAGGAGGAGGGAGGAGGTGAGAGGAGGAGGGAGGAGGTGAGAGGAGGAAGGAGGAGGTAAGTGGTCTGTGGGAGAGGATCAGAAAGTTATTCATGGATCAGCACCAAACAACCGATTGGTTCATAAAACGTGATGATGAGGCTGGACCGGATGAGGAAGGAATCTGCAGATTATAGGAAAATGACTGAATGAATGCATAAATGCATGAATGCATGAATGAATGAATGAATGAATGAATGAATGAATGAATGCACATTCAATCTATTATTGTTATTATTATTATTTTGGGCAATCCAAATTTTTGATTATTATCATGTTATGGTTTTTATACATTGACATAATAAAATGAACTCGGCTTTTAATGGCTCTTAAACTCGGCAGCAGCAGCTGAACGTCAGAAGTAACCAGATGCACTCCCGACACTCCTGCAGGAATCAATTAACAAGGTCATTTATAATTTAAGGCCATCGAGCCGCGGCTCAAGTTGTTTAAGGACGACTGTTTCTTGAGACACAGGGGAGAAACCAGACGACTGTTTCTTGAGACGCAGGGGAGAAACCAGACGACTGTTTCTGAAGACGAAGGAAAGAAACAAGACGACTGTTTCTGAAGACGAAGGAAAGAAAACAGACGACTTCACCGATCTCAGAGCAGCTCCGCTGAGTCCAAGCAGAAGGACCTATTACTGCACTTTTTATTATTATTTGTATTATTCCTCTGATGGGATGGATATCCCTGGTGTTATTATGGGATGTATCATATTCATTAGATCGACTGACACTGAAACTTGTTCCTTCACCGCAAAAACTCTGAGACGGTGACGAATGACAGAGATTAATTATTGGCCCTTATATTATTCCTTATTATTCTTTATTCCTTATTATTTTTATTATTATTTATAAAGTGCCTTTCATTAATATTAAATACAGTAAAATAACATGTTGAAACAGGATCATTATTTCTCAGGGCCAGTTTGCGCGGGGGGTGTTAAGAGAAATATTTATATTTTTGTTTCTGTATAAGTAGATCAGCAGGAGATTTATTTTCTTTTGATGTTGTCAAAACTGATTATCTGAGTAAGAACTGGTCGTTCCTTCTCTACTGAAGATACAGAATTAAAAAATATGGCTTTCTTCTATTAACACCTCGAGTGTAGTGAAGGTTTCTGCAGAGACTGTATGATAGGAATATTAGCTAAATTAAAGTTTCTTAGTCAAATCTTCAAAGTTCAAAGTACGCCGTTCAAAAGTTCCTTTGGTCAAGGAAAAATACATCCTTTGATAATGTTCTGGTATCTGAAAGTTCCCCTCCATCCTGATTTTCATTCTTTAAAATCACTTTCCAAACGTCTGTCCACGGCCGCAGCAGCCTGAACCCGTCTGCTCCGAGGGCTCCTCGGTTCTAGGGAGGGCTCCTCGGTTCTATGGAGGGCTCCTCGGTTCTAGGGAGGGCTCCTCGGTTCTATGGAGGGCTCCTCGGTTCTATGGAGGGCTCCTCGGTTCTAGGGAGGGCTCCTCGGTTCTATGGAGGGCTCCTCGGTTCTATGGAGGGCTCCTCGGTTCTATGGAGGGCTCCTCGGTTCTATGGGGGGCTCCTCGGTTCTATGGAGGGCTCCTCGGTTCTAGGGAGGGCTCCTCGGTTCTATGGAGGGCTCCTCGGTTCTGTTGGATTATTATATGTCCTCAGGATTCTTTAAATGACCTGGATAGAAGGGAGAGTCGTCTGCATACGTGAGTTTGTGGATCACAAATCACCTGATTCAAGAACACGCATGGATGCTACGATGTTTCTATACGAGCAATCCAAGAAACTACATTTGTCGTGTGGTTTCTTTTTAATTCTTGTTGTTTTTATTTCTGCTCTACTCTGTTTATTTCTGTCGGTCACCGTTAAAACACTGTTTCGGAGAAAAATGTCCCGGAGAGTAACCGAGGTAACTGAAGTAAAGTGTTTGGCTCTTTTAAATCAGCTGTTATTCGTTGTCCGACAGATGCGTGAACAGGAACCTCTGCGGCGCGGGGGAGGAGCCGCCGAAGAACCACCAGAGCTGCGGACAGGAAGTTAGCGTCTCCACGGCGGCCCTCCCTCTGCTGGAAAGTGGATTTTCTGTGTGCTCCATTTTTCTGAGGATTGTTTATTGGCAGCCCTCACCGTCTCAGCACTTCCAGCTGTGATAGATGAGCCAGGTGGCGGGCGAGCGAGAGAGAGAGTGAAAACGACAGAAAGAGAGAGAGAGAGAGAGAGAGAGAGAGAGAGAGAGAGAGAGAAGTGCTGCTCCATCATTTCTCATGACCTTACATGCCTGATTATGCTGAAGCAGATCCCTGCCTGCAATTACTCCAACAAAGCAGCCTCATTTCCATAAACTCACTTAATGATCAGATTCGCTCATCACGGTGTGCTGATGCATTGTGGGGATTTGTCGACAGAGCTGACCGCTGCCGGGTGCTCTAAGTGTGCGTCAGATTCTTGATGCTCCTTCGCCATCAGGATCACTAACGCCAGCCACGAGATGTGATTAAGATGGAGAACCTGAGAGTGGCGTCTTGGATGACAGAGTGGTTGGGCTTGTGGCGACGCCTCCTCCTCCTTCTCCTCCTCTTCTTCCGCCTCCTCCTCTGCTGCTGCTGACAGGCTGTCGGTTTGAATCCGGCCTGTGAGATCAGATATCCGCAGTGAGGAAGAGGAGCTGGGGAACAGAGAGGAGCTTCACTAAGAAGTTCATTTGGCGAATGAAGTGGATTTACACGGCGGCGGCGGCGGCGAATATCGGATTGATAAGGTTTGCAGTTTATTGACAGCGAGCTTGAAGGCAGGAATCGATGAATCACAGCCTGAGTCGTCATCTTCCTGTGTTCTGGCGAAGCAAACACTCATGGCCACCACATCGATCAATACATTTGATGGAAATTCTGACACGGCCGTTTGACGCCGGCGCTGTGGCGCCTTTGACCTCCATCAGCTCTTTTTCCTGCCAGCGGCGCCACATTTCTTTTATTCCATGCATCTCTTGACTCGACAGAATCATTCATCATCCTACGTCACAGCGGGACCAAATATCGACGCTCCGAGCCGGAGGACGGCGTTTATTCACTCGGAGTTAAAAGTTCTGGTGTCCCAAAAATAAAAGGCTGCAAAAATAATATTAGTCAAAAATAAAACAGAAATGTCTTTTTATATTTGTTGTTGAAAAGAAAAAGTATTTTGAATTTCACTAAGTTATTTATTCATTTGAGGATTATCTTAATTATTATTATCATATATATTATTTTATTTGTATTTAGTTTTTTTACAGCAAAACTTAATTTTCCTTTACGTAACTAAGTAGTTACGAACAAAACAAAAAAAAAACGTAAAAAAAAACAAAAAAAATTTAACAAAACTCATAAAACTTTTACTTTAATACAAACGTTGCAACATAAATATTTATATAAAACTGTTACTTTCTGTGGGAGATTTTTTATTTATTTTAATTCAGTATTTTCAGAGTGGGATAAAAGTCTGAGTCAGGTGATCAGGGCGTGGCGAGGGTTGAGGTAGCCAAATAAAGGACTTAATTGAAGAAAAATAACCATTTCACAACTTAATGACTCATAATTGAGTCGTTTGGAAAATCAAATATTTTTTAAGGTCAAATAAAGTCAAATAATCCTTGAAAAATAAAATTCTTACATTTTGATTGTCATTTTCAGCTTAATTTGTTCTATTTAATGATATATTTCTATTCATTTTAATGATATTTCCTTAAAAAAAACAAAAAAACAATAAGAAAACTTAAAAATATTACCCTAAGTGTGACAAACGGCGTTGTGATGAAGGATAATCGGACGTATTTGGAGACGGCGGCGCCAGAAGGACCGTCGTTTCTGACAAAGCTCCATCTGTCACGCTGAAAAAGAGTTTTCACACGTGAATCTGGCAGCGGTGGCTTTCTCTTCAGCCAGTCAACGCCTCTGCTTCTTCTGCTCCTGCTAAATATAAAGTCGGACACTCAAACCGTCACAGTAATCATAAACCCGGACGGTGGATCCGTCTTTAAGGCGGGACTTCCTGCCGTATTTTTCACCTTCATTGTTTGCCTTATATCAGGTCAGGTTTATTTCCCCCAACGTCCTGTGATGAAGGACTCGAACAATTAAATACATCTGAACCCGAAACTTTTGTTTTCATGTTTGTTCTCCTTTGAACTTGATTTTATGTCCACTTGCATTTTAGAGGTTTTGTGTTCGCTCTTCTCATCTAATCTCATTTGCATTTTTTCTCATATACTTCAGGTTATTCATCATTGTGATTATTAAAATAATAACAGAAACTCCGACTATATTTGGCGTCAGACACACAGAGCTGCTGGAAACATCGATGTGTGATGTGATAATTAATGTGATAAATCTGTGCCAAAGCTTGCTTAACAAAGAGATGTATCACTCTGATCTCATTTTAATGTATCACATGTTGCATGCCAGGTGTTTTCATTTTTCACCTGTATAAATGTTGGCATGAATGGATTAAATTGAATTCAAATTACTTTACTTTGATCCAGCAAATGCCTCGGGGACAAATAAAGTAAAGTGAGCAGAACTTGATGTTGAAATGATTGGAGCCCCGGATGGTTTATGTTTTTAAATCCCTCCATAGTTCAAATCCAGCTGAGGGTTTCATCACTTCATATCCGGAATAAAGGTTGGATTTGTATGCAAACCACTGCATTTCAGTAGCTCAAATGAATGTTCACTGATCAGCCATTATATTATAACCACCAACAGGTGAAATCAGAATTACATTGATGACATGGTTACCATGGTTACCTGTCAGTGATTGGAACATAATAGACATGTATTAGTATTTTGTTGTGTTCGATCACAGGACAGAAAAGGTATAATTTCTTCCCATACTTCCTTTTTTTGTTCTTAACAGAGCCACCTTACATCACTTCCTGCACGTACAGTCAAGCTGAACGCTATAAAATCCTCTGTGGAGGATAGAAAATCTAAAAGTTTCCATCTTCAGGTGTCTTCTTTTCAATAAAAAAAGGAGGTTTGAACACTTAAATACTGACAGTCTGAGTTGTATAACGCTGTAAAGACAAAATCCCCACATTGAAGGCACCGTCATGCTGTGGTGCTGCTTCCCTGCCGCAAGCCCAGGAGGGGTTGAGAAGGGAAGTGAATGAATGCAGCAGAGAAAAAAAATGACCTTAATGGAAACCTGCAGCATCCGACAGAGATCCTCCAGCAGAGAGGATTTTTATCTCCACAGCGAAGTGCTAACGACGGACCATCAAAAATCTTAAAAATCTTAACCACCATTTTAAAAGCTTTTGTATGTGACATTCTGAAAAAACAAATGGGCGATGGTGTTAAAGAGTTTTCTTCAGCAGCTATAAACACCTTGTTTACTCTAGCTTTGGGTTCTGTTCATGTTAGGGCCATTATCACATTTATTTGTTAATGTTTGTTCTCTTAATCTGCTTTATTCACTAAATGACGCAATAAAAATATCTCGCATCACTTTTGAGGGTTTTCGTAAACACCTCTGTTTGCTTTTGGCTTTTGCAAATCGATTTTCTTTTGCAGCGTGGTTGAAGGTTGCAGTGCGTTTTACCCCCGTCGGCCACTGTCATTTTTTGTTTCAGCTGGACTAAATATGCCATAGTGAGACATCTCCTCGATCCAACATCCTGTCTTCGGTCCAGAAAAAAAAGGCCTTAATGGATATATATGATATTATTCAAACGTGTTAAGTATTAATGGTTTAATTGCCGCCAAAAGTGACTACAAATGCCGATTTAATGTTGAACACCCTTTCAGTCCATCTAAATATGAACTCTGGCAGACACCTAGCAGTTTGTTTCCACAGCTGAGCTGAACGGAACCAAAAACTCTGCAAAGCTGTGATTTTCAGGTCAGTGGAGATCAGCAAACTGAGAAAACAGTTTCATTACGGAGCCGTCGCTGAGAAGAACGAGATAGAAGCCCACTATTTTCTCCTCCATCATCACTCGCTGCCGCTTTAAGCTCCTCCGTAATTGGAGGTAAAGAGCCGGAGCCGACGACGAAGATGGAAATAAACGGGTTTCTGTCATTATGCACATTTTGTTTTTCAAAGAAAATGTTAATGTCACATGTGAGCGGAGCGCATCAAAGGAGGAGATCTCGCTCGGAGGGAACGCTATTTTTAATCAGGAGAGGGTAAAAACAAATGTTTGTCTGACTTTATCTGCACATCTAGACAAACAAAACAACAAATAAATAAAACAGGTGCTGCAGGAAAAACTGTTTTTAGAAAAGGAGACACTTTTTTTTAAACAGCTCAGATCCAGAAACTCGTTTATTTTCAGGAGCAGTGATGTCACACGTTTGAGTATGTTAAACTGAACTCACTGGCGTGAAAAAGTATTCACCACCCTGAGCTGAAGATCTACATGTTTGCTCTTTAGGAGCTCCATCTCAGCCAAACCCCCCCTGATGGCTGGAGTTCTGTCTCTGACATCACAGTGGGGGAACTTTGGCCCACTCTTCTCTACAGAACTGCTTCAGTGCATGAACTGATCTTCTCAGGTCCACCACAGCATCTCAGTGGGGTTCAGGTCCAGACTTTGATGAGAGGTGGACTTCCGGTCGGTATTATTGTCTCACCGCATGACCTCACAGACTGATGACCTCACAGACTGATGACCTCACAGACTGATGACTTCAAAGACTGATGACCTCACAGACTGATGATCTCACAGACTGATGATCTCACAGACTGATGATCTCACAGATTGATGACCTCACAGACTGATGACCTTACAAACTGATGACCTCACAGACTGATGACCTCACAGACTGATGATCTCACAGACTGATGACCTCACAGACTGATGACCTGACATTCTCCTTCAGTAGAATCCATGTTTCCCTCCATGATGGCGAGTTGTTTTGGTCCTGAAGCAGCAGATCGTCTCAACGTTCCACGTCCATGTTGGACCGTAGGTCTGATGTTCTTCTGGTGGAATGCTGTGTTTGGTTTCCACCAGATGGAACGGGACCCCCGTCTTCAAACACTCTGTGAGTACAATAAGTACTCAGTGAGTACAGTGAGTACTCAGTGAGTACAGGAAATACTGTACTAAGGAATACTCCTCCTTGTCTGCAGAGGAAGGATATAAAAGATTCCTGGCGCTGCCTTCAAATCTGCAGGAAAAGAGGACGTCGAAACATAACACCAAGTTTCATGGGAATCCATCCAGTTGGTTTCTGCACAACAAATCAACAATCCTGCTCCTGTGGTCCAGCTTCTTCTTTCATTTTTAATCAGGTTTAGTTTTTAGATCCTTCACACTGATAGAAATAATTCACACACATTCGCTCAAACAGCGGCGCCGTCACCTGACGCGGTTGATCAGATGGTTATTTCCAGAATAACACGGATATGTTCTGTCCAGAAAATAAACTACCGTGTCTTACAGTGAAAGTCAAACACCGTGTCTCTGAGCTCCGGAGGGTGGAGGCCGCGGTGAAGGACGGTGTTGTTTTCCCGCTGCTGAAGGTGGAGGCTGCCATCAGCGCTGCGTCCAAAAAGAAGAAAAAAAAGGAGGAGAGGCGTTAATGACCCGTCACCTCACGGTCGCGCCGTATCCTCCACAGGAAAGGAAAAAAAGAAGATCGTTCTGATGTTTCAGAACATTCCTGCTCTAGGCTGCAAATAAATCCATGCGTTCTGGTGCTGGTCGCTGTTCCGATCCGGATCGGGTCACCGATACACGTGACCTCTTGACCCCGTTCTTATTTTCCATTTTCTCTGTTGTGGATGATAAGCGCCCATGTTTTTTTGTTCTCAGCCGATAAGCTGCCATGTTCCTGTAATCAATCACTAACCGCCCGGCCGCCGCTATCTCGTCCCGTTTGTTTGTAGGAAACAATAACGCCTCGGTCGCCGCGTCGATGGGCCGGATCGGGGCGCCGCCGTTGTTTGAGGACTGGGGTTGATAAAAAAAATAAAAAAAGGGAGAGATTCATCACCGACTGCTTTGTGCGTGTCAGGTGACGGGAGATAACGGGAACCACATCCTCTCAGAGGACAATGTCCTCCTGCTCGCTGATAACAATGGGAGGGGGGGGGGGGGGGGGGGGGGGGGGGGTGAACGCTGCCTCCAGCCGCTCGGCACCATCATGGCAACCTGATCGCTGCTGCTGCGGCCCGGGCTTCTCCCGCCGCTGAACGCCCCCGACTCACCGTGGGACGAAACTTTTCATTTGGCTTCCGATCATTTTGTCCGTGATGATGTCATCAACTGGCCTTTTTGTCCTCTTATAGTTTTATTATACTGGATATTTACGTTATATCTTCATCGTATGTCCAGCCTGTTAGGACTATGTCCCTGAAAGGCCCCCGATCCACTGCGTTGTACAACCTCCCCCTTGTATCATAAATATATAACTGAGCTTCCCCAAAATCAATCCAGTTCGTCCTCGCACTAAGTTCTATGTGTTCATCAAATTAGAAAATGATCCATGATCCCGACATTACGGTTAAATCACAACAACGTTAAGACGATACGAGCGAAAAATGTCTCAGGATCTCTTTTTGCTTATTTCTTTATCGATCTTCAACATGTTTTTTTGTCGCTGCCTCGTCTTCATGACCTTTTTGTGTTCAATAGCTGTTCATTTACAATTTCTCTGAATTCCGTCTCCTTGTTTTTATATATTTTTTACATTTACTGGCTGTCATGGTTTTTGTTTTTCTCCTGAGTTTCATGTTCTCAATAAAAACTCTGTAAAAAAAAATTGCTTTTAATGGTTCTGTACAAATAAAACTTACTATAATTGTTCTAAAAATCCAAAAATGGAGAAGCAGAAATGTCGGCAGTTATATAACGGCGTCTTCCACGCAGAGAGAAAAAGAGGAAGTAGAGCGGGTCGGGACACGGAGTCACCATTTCATTTTGCAGACGCTCCATTTGCCCGCAGGATAACTTGTTTACCCGACGGAAATAGTAAACAACCTTCTCTGTCCGCCTGAAAAGTGACGATAAAGGACATGAAATGGATGTTCCTTTTTTTTTTTTTTTAAATCTGTGAATCTGGGGAATGCGTTCCCACGTGAGACCGACTTCACGGCCGGGGAACCCGACTTCACGGAGAAGCAGAGGGAGGCCTCATCGCAGATGCAAAAATAGTGAAATCCCGCAGCGGGTCGCTAATGCTAGCGCATTGTGCTGGCGCCTGCGGACGCCTCCCCATCGCGCCACATTCACACGGCATGAAAAGGAATTATTAACAGCTCATTTACCGGAACGGGAGGAAAATATCAGCGAGTTCAGCCGAGGCTGTGATTTTTGACGGCGATTATGTCGATACTTAACATTTACGCTGATCTCTCTGGAGAGATGTGGGTATTTCCTTTTTCTCCGCGGTCGAACCGTTCATCGGGGCGTTCTGTCAGAGCGCTCTTTAAAGTTCCTCTCTGCACATTTATGCTAATGTTGTCTATTTATGAATTCAGACGGCAGCGCGGTGCCAGGATATGGGTGATGGATTCATCAGAGGATAGATGAGGCAGAACATCACACCAGGAGCCCAGGATTTCATCCCGAGCTTTAAATCCCAGTCTGTGTTTCTGCCTCTCCAGGACTACTGGAAGTGGAATAACTGGATAACTGGATCTGTAATGCCTCCATATGTCTCCTACCTCTAGCTTGACAAAAAGGCTTATTTATACATGTTTTCACATATATTTATATCCCTTTGGTGTAAAAGAGCCCTATATCTCAATTTTGGTGATGGAGCCATGCACAAATAGTTGATTGCTCTCTGAGTTATTTCACACAAACCTTGAAGTTAATAACGGCTGTTTTATTTCTAATGGTGTCCATCTATCAAGATTAAACCCTTAAAGTCTTAAACAGTCGTGTTTACTTAGTAGTTTTTGGGCATTTTTAAAGAAATGCATGCATGACTAATTGGCGATAGGGATCACAGTCTGTTTTTTTTTCTTCTTTTATTCTGTATCACATTTCAGCCAAGCTTTGATGATTTCATTTGCCCACAACATCCCTAATGAAGAGTTAATTAGCAGACGACCAGATAAAAAGCGGTGGAATACAGAGGACTGTGTCCTACAAAGGCAGAGTAAACAGCCAAGAAACTGTTTACGAAAAGTTTATGCGCAAACGTAAAGCTCACATAAAAAATTTTTTTTTCTTCTCACAAATTGATGAATATTGGAGAGAATACAATCTGTCGTTGTACTACTTGTACTACGAGGGAATTTTGTACTACTTGTACTTCCAGGGGCACGTTGTACTACTTGGACTACATGGGGCACATTGTACTACTTGTACTACCAGGGGCATGTTGTACTACTTGTACTACCAGGGTACGTTGTACTACATGTACTACCAGGGGCACGTTGTACTACTTGTACTACCAGGGGCATGTTGTACTACTTGTACTACCAGGGGCATGTTGTACTACTTGTACTACCAGGGTACGTTGTACTACATGTACTACCAGGGGCACGTTGTACTACTTGTACTACCAGGGGCATGTTGTACTACTTGTACTACCAGGGGCATGTTGTACTAC